>PVJC01014875.1:0-23185 GCA_004026665.1 Murina feae
ATCGGAGCTGAGCTGAAGGGCTCAGCTTCACTTTCCCTCCTGCCGCAATGGAAAGGGCTGTTTACTCAGGTCCGTGAGTGGCGGCCGCCATGTTGGCCGGGCTAATTTGCATACAGCCGCTCTGATTGGCTGGTGGGCGTGGCTTACCCTGTCTCGGAGAAACGGTTAATTTTAATATTTCGCTTTTATTAGTTTAGATGATAAGTAAGTAATTCACTGATTGAAAGCCTAACATATTCAGATAAGTCTATTGATACTTTCTTCTGAAAAGGCTACATACTAAAATAAGTCAGATCTCTAAAGGTTTATTTACTATTTCATTGTTTTATGTAGTTAAAATCATGGTCAGCTTTCTTTATGAAAAAACTTGAGTTTAATCTTTGTAAATAAAAGCATCTTTGTAAATAAAAACAAATATTAGAAGGACTTACTTAAACGGGATTTTTATAACTATACTTTGGCAATATGAAATTTCGATTTCTTAGTAATTTATGTAAGTCTAAATAGAATTAGATTTATTTTCAGTGAAGAGTGGTCATATAACATTTTAATGTAAGAAAAAACAAGTATTTACAGATTGTGTCCACACTGCTTTGTACTCTGCAAGTCTTTTTGTTTCATTGAAGCCTTACAAAGGCTTTGTGAAGTAGCTCTTACAGCATTTCAAAGTTGCGAAATATCTGAGCCTTGAAAAAGCTAAAAAGCTTGATTATTACTTATAATAAGTATTTTTGTCATAACAAATTGTAGAGTAGTCCTCCTTTATAAGCAGTGTTGCTTTTTGCAGTTTCAGTTACCTGTGATCAATTGTGGTTTGAAAACATTAAATGGAAAATTCCAAAAATAAATAATTCACAAGTCTGAAATCGTGTGCCGCTCTAAGTAGCATGGATGAAATCTCGAGCTGTCCTGCTTCACACTGTCTGGGATGTGAATCATTCTTTTGTCCAGGGATTCATGCTGTATATGTTGCATATGTAATAGCTCTCTCAGTTATCAGATCATTTCCCCCTCAGATGAAGGTGGACTACTGTATTCAGTTATAAAACCACCTAGGTATTCCAGTGTTGTAAATGGTGTTATTGGAGAGGGGAATGAAGGTAAATAAAAATACTATTTTAAGGTAACTGTTTAGTTACCTATTTACCTCATTTGAGGATATGTAGATGGTGATGCACAGCAGAAATGTCTATTTGGGTTATTTTATTGATTATATCAAATAAGACTTATAATACTTGGTTTTATTCTATACCTTGCTTCAAATACCTATATCCTTTCAATCTGTTTTGATGACTGTTCCTCCTATTGCCTTCAGCCTTGGCACTAGGATTTTAGGTCATCATAAATTAAAATCTGATTTTCTTCACTCAGAGAATATTAGGATGATGGGATTATCTGTTTATTCTCTGAAATTTGCGGAATCAAACATTTAATTCCTTTTACACTTAAGTAATGTTGCCATTACTTTTGATTTGTATTTTTTAGAAGTTGATGGAAGTAACTAAGATTCTTGCCACTGTCAAATTCAGAGAAAAGGGCTATGTAAATTAAAAAGAAATACACACTTAATTCTTTAACTTTTTGAACTCATTCTTAAAGCCTTAATAACTCATTTCAACAGTTACATTATGCAATAAAATGGCTTAATGCTAAGTTAGCAAGACAAGTTTAACAAGTTTAAGTTTAAGAATGTAAGAAATGTGTATGTTTAGGTGATAGGTATCTCATTACTACTTGTTCCCAGGTTTCCTTGAGTCCTTTGGTATAGTTACTTAAATCTTTTTTTTTTTTAATTGCTGTTTTCAGTAGAAGGTGAGTATTAACACAGTTATTTTTTACCATAGAAATTTATGACATTCTGCGATATCAGATAGTTGAGTAATTGAATGAAGACAATGTGGAAAGCATTAAAAAAGATTTCAGCATTGTTTAGTTTCTTATGATTATGAACTAGCCTCATGGTTCCTTGTTCACACGTATGCTTGTGTTTTGAATAGCTGCAGCACCACAAGTTATTGTTCCTGATTCTAAGCTGATACAGCATATGAATGCATCAAACATGGTAAGAGTCAGAACATAGCACTATGTTTGGCTCAACATACTCTAACTGCAATTGTGATTATGCCTAAGTAGATTGTGTATTAGGAAAGTTTATTCAAGGCTTGAGCAAAATAGCTGTTTTATTTGGTTTCCTAAATATTGGATTTAGAAGTAAATCTAAAGTTTAGCTTGATACTTGGACCTTGACGATCATAAAATCATGAGAGGGGAATACCAAAAGAGTGATGGTTTGTGGGAGCTATTTTAGTCCCTGCTATTTCTGGAAAAGAGGTTTAGGGGACCTACCAAACATATTATGCTAATTATAGTTCATTTGCAAAAGATCCATTGTTAAGATCTATTAATTGCAAGATGTCAGGAATGCTATGAATTAAAAACTTAAAAGGTTTAGGTACTTCAAAACACTATTTTTTAAAAAAAAAATTGATTATTTTTACAGAGAGGAAGGGAGAGGGATAGAGAGTTAGAAACATCGATGAGAGAGAAACATTGATCACCTGCCTCCTGCACACCCCCTATTGGGGATATGCCCGCAACCAAGGTATGTGCCCTTAACTGGAATCGAACCTGGGACCCTTGAGTCCACAGTCGGACGCTCTAGCCACTGAGCCAAACCGGTTAGGGCTCAAAACACTATTTTTAAGATCAAGCAAAACACTATTTTTAAAGATCAAACATTTAAAAAATGTCAAGATGTAATGCTAGCATAGCCTAATAAGTTTTATTGCAATATATAAATTACTACTTTAAAATGCATTTTTACCATTTGCAGTTATTATACACTAGCGGCCTGGTGCGCAAATTCATGCATGGGTGGGGTCCCTCTGGGTGGCCTGCAGGGATCTGGCCGAAACTCAAAGTCCAATGCTGCCTGCAGCTTCTACCTGCTGCTCCTGCTCATTCTGGCCCCACTGTGCCTGCTGCAATCGATCCGGACAGGCTCACTCTACCACAGCAGCACTCACCATCCATGAGCCCTGCATCTGGCACCTTCCTAAAGGGAGTGGCCTGCGAGATTGGGCTGAAACCAGCCCTCCAACATCCCCCGAAGGGTCCTGGACTGTGAAAGGGCGCAGGCCAGGGTGAGGGACCCCACGGGTGCATGATCAGGCTGGGGAGGGACCAAAGGAGGGCTTTAGGGAGTGTCCAGCCCATCTTGCTCTGTCCAGATTGGCTGGACCCTAGAAGCAAGCTAATGTACCAGTCAGAACATCTGCCCCCTTGGTCAGTGTACGTCATAGTGACTGGTCGACCAGTTGACTGTCTGTCCCTGATGGTCAGTGCATGTCATAGCGAGTGGTTGAGCAGCCTTAGCATATCATTAGCATACTCCACTTTGGTTGTTCGGTTGTTCTCCCATTCGGTCTACTTGCATATTACCCTTTTATTATATAGGATTATATAGGATTATTATATAGGATTAGACTTCTAATGGATAGCCACAGAGCTTCAAAGGTAGTCAAATATTCAGATTTTACTTAGGGTAGGTAATGTTTTCCATCAAATGTAGTATAGTATAGTAGTAAAATTGAAAGACCCCTCTCTTCAGATCTTTGAAAAGTCTTTATATCATTAAAGATTAAAAGTAAATAAAACAGTAGAGTAGTTGTTCTAGCACTTTCTCATGAATAGCTTTTCTTTGTTAGATTGTAAGTGGTATCTCAGCTCTGGCATTTTATTCTTCAACTTAGCCATATCTTTTATTTAAAGGTAAGAATCATTATTTTAAAAAAATATCTATTAACTTATTGCTAGCAATAATATGTTCTTTTTTCAGATCAAGTTTTTTTTTTTTTTAAAGAAAAAGCAATATTTAAAAAATGATATAGATTTGGTGAATGATGAGTAGTGAGCCTCAAAGCTCAGTTGTGATTTATTGGCCAGACAGAAAGCAGGGTTGACCTACTAGACAAATGACTTCTTTATGTATACCAGCCTTATAAATTCATAACTTGGCAGAATTGCAAATTGTACATGGAAATAGAGATTGTGATTTTAAAATTCTCAAAAAATCAGGGATTCCTATTTGTGTTTTCAGTTCAAGTTGTTGGCATCAGTTCTTTTGTATGAAAAATCACAGAAACCCATGCCTACTATTTCTCACAGGAATTTTTATTATTCAAAAAATATTTATTTTGAATCCAAGGCCCCAAGTTAACAACCTTCACCCTTAAAAGTCTCACTGTGGGATTCATATTGCAGGTGGTACTATGGGGACTGTTTCCTGGAGAATAATTTATGTCATTTTAAAACAAGTTTGGTAAAATCACTTGTAGTAGTAGTAGGCTCATCTAATTTTGAAGATTTTTTTGTTTGTTTTATTTTGTTACTCCTCACCCAGGGATATTTTTAGGGAGAGTAGAGGAGAAAGGGAAAGAAAGGAATATCGATGTGAGAGAAACACATCTATTGGTTGCCTCTGGCATGAGCCCTGACCAGGGCCCAGGCTTGGGAGGAGCCTGCAACCAAAGTGTGTGCCCTTGACCAGAATCAAACCTGGAACCCTTTGGTCTGCAGGCCAACGCTCTGTCCACTGAGCCAAACCAGCTAGGGCTAATTTTGAAGATTTTTAAATACTGTGGGAGAGAATGTGTTTAAAGAGACCTGGGCAAAGTCAGTGGCCTATCTCTTACTGATTTTGTTACGTCTCCTTGATTCTAAAGAGTAGGCCTATTTTTAGATCAAAGTTCAGAAACTGCAGTCAATAAAATGTATTAGCATTTTACTTGATGTTTTCGTATTTGTTCCATGTATTTGGCATGTTCTGAAGCGTAATCAGTATAAGCTCTTTACAAATAAAAGTTGTTTTTAGAATTCTTGTTTCCATTATTTCTGATTTAAAGATAGCCAGTAAAATAGTTTTGATTTTTTTAAAATATATTTTTATTAATTTTAGGAAGGAAGGGAGGGGAAGAAAGAGATAGAAACATCAATGATGAGAGAGAATCACCGATTGGCTGCCACCTGCACACTTCACATTGGTGATCGAGCCCACAATCCATGCATGTTCCCTGACTGGAATAGAACCATGACCACTGAGTGATGCTGGCCAGGCCCAGTTTTGATTTTTTAAATGACTCTGTATACTTTGGAAATGAACATAAATAAAATCATGTAATTTTGTAAATATATGGGATAGTGATACTAGGTAGAGCACTATTTCAGGGAACTTAAAACAGTACTTTATATAAAACCAGTTTTGCAAGTTATTTTTTATGAAATGATTGCTCTAATGCATTATTTATGGTTAGGGCAAGAAGAAATTTTCAGTAGACATTGATAAAAGATGGTTTCTATGTGGTACATCACTCAACAGGTATTTATTAATAGCAACTTGAAAGTGCAGAGATGTGTGCAGGTGGCAATTTTGTCATATGCTGCATGGAAACTACTGTCAGTTTGCCTGTGAAGGGAGATATATTAATCTTAAATGAATTACAGGCAGTTAATATTTCTCAATAACAAGTGGTTGTTAATACATTCCTAAAATGTAAATTTCTTTTCATTTTCTTATACAGGCTGGATTTATTTGAAATTGAGTAATTAGATATCCTGCATTTGATAAAGAGAACTTGGAGGGCTATAGCTGGATTCTAGGAACTAGTGGGAATTTCAGACCTAAGATGTCAAAATTACATAGGCCTATCAAGTGGCAACAACAAGCATATTTTCTTGGAGAGCTATACCTAGAGCCTAGACTAGATGGTAGTTGTATCATTAGCCTACTTGAGAATAATTTTCCAAGTTTTATTGGCCTTCTCCGTTAGCATCTCCTAGTCACAGTTCTATTTATTTCTTAAAGCTTATTCAAATAGAGGTGTTTCTAAAAAATGTATAGATTAGATTGGGTTATATGAAGGCTTGGTACCTTAAAAATACTGAAGGGGGAGGGAAAATCTACCTGTATATAATTATAGTGAGGTACATGGAAATGCTTTGAGCACAGAATTGAAAAGCAGACTATTGTGTGATTCTTTTGGAAGAAGGGGAGAAGTCTCTAGGAGTAGTAAGTCAAGAATTTCTCCTTAATTTAAAGAAATTCAGAGTATAATTTCATATATAATTTTTAATCCTCACCCAAAGGATATGTTTTTGTTGAGTTTTTTGTTTGTTTTTTTTAGAGAGGAAGGAAGAGAGAAACATGGATGTGAGAGAGACACATAGATTGGTTGCCTCCCACACATGCCCCAATCAGATCAGGCAAACCTGCACTTGACCAGAGAATCAAACCTGTAACTCTTTGATGTGCAGGCTGATGCTGTAACCTAACCACTGTGCACACCAGCCAGGGCTCAAGTATGTTAATATACAATAAGGTTTTGGGAATAAGAAATCAGAGTAGGAAAGGAGATACTGGAATGGATATTTCATATGTTGTACAGCATTATTAGTGTGGGTGAGATTTATTTAGAGCACATTGTCCAGAGAAAAACCAATTATATTATTCTACTTAATTTAAGCTTGAAATAATTAGGTAGGGCATTTAGGCTAGGTGGTCTTTATTTTACCATTGTTAGAACTTTGCATTTTAGTAAATATTAAACAATAAACTTCAAATAATGTTAAAATATGCCAGAAATAAACTGAGTTCCTGTTATGCATATAGGTAGCTTTGATTTTTTTTTATTTTTTTCAGAGTGCTGCTGCTACAGCTGCCACCTTAGCACTCCCTGCAGGTGTGACTCCTGTTCAACAGATATTAACAAATTCAGGTAATTAGAAATAGTGGAACCATTATGTATGTATTTACTTTGTAAGAGAAAAATCTTAATATTTCTTTTACCACTTGGTTTAGCTTATTACAATAAGATTATTTGAGGGCTATAGCACATATACCGTAATTATTGCAGAGAGTGCAGTACAGAAGATGAGAACTGAACTTGAGTTTTTGATCCTTGAATGAGAATTCTATTATTGAATGAAGTATGATTATATAGAAATGCTTATTTACTTAGTTTTTTGATAAAGTCATTTAACCTGCCAAATAAGTTAAATTTGAGTCATTAGAACTAATTTGTGATACCACTTAATCCTAATGGTATCTTTAGAGCAAGTTTATTGCATTCTATTGACAAAATTTACTGGGATTTTTGGAATATTAATGTTTGAAGAACTAACACAGACTTTAAGTATTTTCTCTATAATCTTAATTATGTAATTTCTCGTTATTTTATTAATTTCTAAATTTGTGAAGAACAAACTAGGGTCTTACCTTGCTACATCTATATTTGTAAAAGCTTAAGTAACGGTTATGACCGAGTGACCAGTTGACCTGTAGCTATGATGTGCACTGACCACCAGAGGGCAGATGCTCAATGCAGGAACTGCCCCCTAATGGTCAGTGTATTCCCACAACCAACCTCCCACAACTGGCCAACCTCCTGTGGTTCCTCCCCAATTGTCCTGATTGTTGTCCAGGCCGAGGGACCTCACCCTTGCACAAATTTGTGCACTGGGGCTCTAGTATTTCAATAAAATATAATTGTTCACTTTTTAATTAATTCAGGATTCTGGGTCGTTTAAAACATCATGTAAGGTTGATTCAATTTTGTATGTATAAGCCAGTCATGCTATTAATGTTTTGTGACAATGATAATTGGTTCAGCAAACTTTAATTATTTTTAAACAGTTTTGAAGCTACATACTATGGTGCTTTGGTTCAAAATATTAATGAACTATTATACTTTTATTTCTTTAAAGCTTTAAAAATGAACAGCCTTGAAATGTCTAATAGGACATATTGCTCTCATGATTCCTAACATGTTAGCAAAGATAATGTAAGCTTTTAATCAACTCTCATAATCTGCTGTTACAATTTTGTTGGAAGACAGCTTTGTAAGAGTGATAAGTTAGGAAAATAAAACATTTTAAGCAATGTATTTGAACGTGGATGGAAGTCAGTAGTTAAGCGTTATAGTTTACTGTGTTGAATGACAGCCTTTAAAGCTTAGTCTTTTGACTTGATAATTTCTCGAGCCTTTGGTGGTTAGATATTCACTATGAATTCATTTATTTGAGATAATAACTTGGAATACATACTTTTTGCTTTAGGCCAGCTTCTTCAAGTGGTCAGAGCAGCCAATGGTGCTCAGTATATTTTTCAGCCTCAGCAGTCCGTGGTTCTACAACAACAGGTTATACCACAAATGCAGCCTGGTGGAGTACAGGCTCCTGTTATACAACAGGTAAAAGAATGATCAGCATGGGTTCTTTTTTCTTCTTCTTTGTGAATTCTGTTAGGTGGTTCTCTTTTTTCATAGCTTTAGCTACACAAATTCTTAGATTCTTCTGCAATATTATACACTCTATCATTTTAAACTAGGGGCTCGGTGCACAAAAATTTGTGCACTCGGGAGGTCCCTCAGCCCGGCCTGTGCCCTCTCACAGTCTGGGACCTCTCTGGGGATGTCCACCTGCTGGCGTGCCTGACCAGCCTGGGTGAGGGACTGATGGCTCTTTGCAGGCTGGCCAAGCCCCCCAGTGGGGACCCTGACCCCATGGGGGTGTGGCCAGCTTGGGTGAGGGGCTGAGGGCTGTTTACAGGCTGCTCACAGCCCCTTCAGGTTTTGGGTCCCTACTGGGGTATCTGGCCAGCCTGGATGAGGGGCTGATGGCTGTTTGCAGACTGGCCAAGCCCCCCAGTGGGGTCCCTCACCCCATTGCGGTGTGGACAGTATGGGTGACGGGCTGAGGGGCGCTTTCAAGTTTTTAGGCTGCCCACAGTTCCCATTGACCCAATGTCCCAGTAAGGCTGGCTGAGAGCAGGTTTGTGGAGTTTATCTTCTATAGTTGATGCACTGTTCCTTTAAGCTGAGGCCTAGTAATGAAACCTCCTCTCTGCTTCACCTCGCGGCTTCTATAATGAGACATTGTTATCCTTAGTAGTCAGGCCAGGCCTGCTGTTTATGATTGAGACTTTGTTGCAAATATGTATTGCCTGGAGCCAGGATATGCCAAGCGGACCCGTAAACCGTTTCAGTTTCACTCCTGTTGCAATGAAAGCTGCCGTTTACTCAGGTCTGTGTGTGGCAGCCTCCATGTTGGCTGGGTTAATTGGCATACAATCACTCTGATTGGCTGGTGGGCATGGCTTAGGTGTCCCGAAGGGACAGTTAATTTCAATGTTACACTTTTATTAGATTCTTAACTCACAGCTTAATTTATATTCAGTATGTTTTAGATTAAATTGATGTTATCCCTATTCACCACACTCTATCTAGCCTCCTAAGCTAGTTATTCATCATCATTCAACAAGCATATACTGTGTGGCTATAAAATAGAATTTCTGCAAGGGACTGGGGATTTAGCATTGAGCAACGCAGGCATGAACCTGATTCATGATATACAAAGTATCACAAAATCCTACCAATTTACAGAAGTTCCTTCTTTTCAGACTGCAGTTTTAACATATGTATGGTTTCTTAACACACTGTTTGCGGGAGACGAGTTTTTTCCAAAAACGATGAGTAGAGACAGCTGTCAAATATAGAGGGCATTTCAACAACAACGAAAATGTGCAAGACAACTCAGATAGACTTTGCAAAGTCAGACTATTATTGGATTTCTTGCTTCCTGTTACGACGCAATTTGCCAGGAAAATGCCCACTTACATTTTATTAATATGTATAAAACTAGCTTTCTCAGACTCTTGCTGTTTACTTAATTCAAGCTTTCATACTTTCTCACTTAAAATACTGTATCAGGTTAATTATGTGGATTTTTTTCAATAGATGGAGTTACATGTGTTGATGTATATACAATTTGATATGTATGCCATTTTGTTGTATTGACAACAAGCTTCAAAACTTCCTATGGCAAATTTTCTGAAGGTGTTAATATCATAGATAGTTTTATGCTTAAAAATGTTGAATTTCGTGCCAAAAAAGAACATTTGTGGGAAGTTTTAATTCATTACTTTATTTTGAAAAAAAGTGCTGTTGAACGTTTCCGTATACTTTGGGAATCTTATGATGAACATGCTCCATCTCAGGATACTTGTGAATGCTGGTTTAAACACTTTAAAAGTGATGATTTCAGTGTGAAAGACAAAGAACATCCAGGTCAACTGAAAAAGTTTGAAGGCCAACAATTACAAGCATTATTGGATGAAGATGCAGAAAAATTAAACGTTGCTCAGCAAACAGTTTTCAATCATTTACAAGCAATGGGAAACATTTTAAAGGAAGGAAAATGGGTGCCACATCAACTGAACGAAAGACAAATTGAAAACTGAAAAGTCATCAGTAAAATGTTGCTTCAATGGCATGAAAGTCTTTTTCTGACAAGCGATGAAAAGTGGATTTATTTTGAGAATCCCAAATGCACAAAATCATGATTCGATCCAGGTCAACCATCAACATCGCCTGCAAGGCCAAATCGCTTCAGAAAGAAGACAATGCTTGGTGTTTGGTGGGAACATGAAGGTGTGGTGTATTTTGAGCTTCTAAAACCAGGTGAAACTGTTAATACTGATCGCTGTTGACAACAAATAATCAATTTGAACTACACTT
This sequence comes from Murina feae, assembly GCA_004026665.1. NCBI lineage: Eukaryota > Metazoa > Chordata > Mammalia > Chiroptera > Vespertilionidae > Murina > Murina feae. Next base: position 10,572 of record PVJC01014875.1, read on the forward strand.
TGATCATAAAACGACCAGAATGGGCCAGAAGACACGGCAAAGTAATTTTGCTTCATGATAATGCAGCATCACACACTTCAAAACCAGTTAAAGTCACGTTAAAAGATCTTGCCTGGGAAGTATTAACCGAACTCTGTATTCACCAGACCTTGCTCCTTCAGATTACTACTTGTTCCCATCTTTTGAGCAGCACTTCAAAAACATACAAAGAAGTGGAAAATTTGGTCTCTGAATGGTTTGCCTTAAAACAAGAAAAGTTCTGTTGGGACCGGCTGTGTCTACAAATTACCTGAAAGGTGGAGGGAATGTGTAGCTAGCAATGGACATTACTTTGAATAAAGCACTTTTGATGTTTCTCTTAAAATTATGTTTCTTGGATTACACAATCCACATTATTAACCAGAACACCTGGTATATCCTCTTACTCAATTTCTCTGCCTCCAATATTGTGCCCTCCTATCCTAATGCTCCCACTTTATAGTTCTTATTCTAAAAAAATTGTAAAAATCTTTTAATGACTTCTTCATTGCCTATTAGAAAAAGTACACACTCATCAGCATGGTTTGTAAGATCTTTTTTTGGATCTTGTTTTCTTTGACCTCTTCAGGTTTATTTTTTGTCATACTTCCAGTTATCTGCTTCAGCTGCTGTTTAGATCAAAATTAACAAATCACCTATTTGTGTGCTGGTATTACTGTGAGGACAAAGATGAAAGAGAAGTGGTTAATTTCTTGAGGGATTTAGGTACTTAAAAAAAAAAAGGCAGTTGATAAAGACACAATCCTCCTATATAATAAAAGGATAATATGCAAATTGTCCCCTCAACTGTGAGTTCGACCAGAGTTCAACCAGGAGGCGGGGCCAGCCCTCCAACTGCCTGAAGCCCCTCCCCCTAGCTGGCATGGCCCAATTGGCCCAAATTGGGGCAAGCAGGATGGACCCCACCTATGCAGGAATTTGGGCACTGGGCCTCTAGTGTCAATATAATAGTACTAGGGGCCTGGTGCACAAAAATTTGTGCACTCGGGGCGGGGGTTCCTCAGCCCGGCCTGTACCCTCTTGCAGTCTGGGACCCCTCAGGGGATGTCCATCTGCTGGCATGCCTGGCCAGCTTGGGTGATGGGGCTGATGGCTGTTTGCAGGCTGACCAAGCCCCCCAGTGGGGAACCTCACCCCGTGGGGGTGTGGCCAGCCTGGGTGAGGGGCTGAGGGCCGTTTTCAGGCTACCCACAGCCCACTCAGGGTTCAGGTCCCTACTGGGGTGCCTGGCCAGCCTGGGTGAGGGTCTGAAGGCCATTTTCAGGCTGCCCACAGCTCCCATTGACCCATGGTCCCTGCGAGGCTTGCTGGAATCAGGTTTCTGGGGTTTATTTTCTATAATTAAAACTTTGTTTGCTTTGAGCGGAGGCCTAGGCAGGCACCAAGCCTCCTGTTTGCTTCAGATCCGTGGCTTTTATAATTGAAACATTGTTGCCTTGAGCAGAGGCCCAGCTGGCCTAGGCAGGCAGTTTACTCCTGGTGCAATGGAAGCCTCCTGTTTGCTCTAGATCCATGGCTGCCGGCCACCATCTAGGCTGGGGTAATTTGCATACAGCTGCTCTAATTGGCTGATGGGCGTGGATTGGCTGATGGGTGGGGCTTGGCTGGTGGGCATGGCTTAGGTGTCTTGGAGGGATGGTTAATTTGCATATTACTCTTTTATTAGATTAGATGATGATAGAGGTAAAATCAGAGGAGGAGCATTAATCCGGCCTATTGATAGCTTTCCAAATTTTGTCCTGCTGTTACTTCTGGGTTTTACTTGATGTTATTCTCTTTAGAATGCTGCATTTGATTTTCCATCTAGCAATACCCTCTACTCCCATCAAACAAACAAACAGAAAAGCCTGGCTAATCTCCCAAAGCACAAATAGACACTTAAGTATTCCCTAGTAAGAAGGCTTGCCTGACCATGCTTTGATCCCCAAGCAGAATTTAGTAATCTGCCTGGTGTTCTCCTAACATTATATCATCCTTCTGTTACATCTTCTAATTTTTTGAGTTATATCTTTGTGCATCACTAGTCTGTAAACTTTTTAAGGGAAATACTATCTCATTATTTTTGCATTCCTTGAACCTAATGGCAATTAGTTGCCATTCAGTGCTTTTAATTAAATACTAGACATTATCTCTGCTTAGTATTTCTTAACTCTAGTTATAAATATGTTCATTGTGACATACAATTAATATTTGTTAATGTGTTCTATTTTAAAAATATTTTTTATTGATTTCAGAGAGGAAAGGGGGGCGCGGAGAGAGAGATATCAATGATGAGAGAGAATCATGAACCGACTGCCTCCTGCGCACCCCACACTGGGGACTTAGCCCGCAACCCGGGCATGTACCCTTGACCAGAATCAAATCTGGGATCCTTCAGTCTGCAGGTCAATGCTCTATCCACTGATCCAAACCAACTAGGGCTGTTAACACTTTGTAATCGGGCATTTTCCTGCTAAATCACGTGCTTCACTGTGTGGTAGCGTTCGAAACACTTTCCTTTGTGCAGGGGTACATTATAAAACTTGCACATGTACTACGTTTCACTGCGTAGTTTATGAGCAGCACACACACGACAACGACGTAAAACATTTTTATTTTTGCCAGTTCCAACTAGAGGTTCCAATATATGTTTCCTCATGTCCATTGACAGTCTCCCTGGTGGATCCGATTTTATTTGTTTCCCCGCAAAAACTGTGTGTTAATATGCTCTTCTAAAGTTACGGGTTATTTCAGAATCTTAGAATGCAGAAGTTGGAAGGAACTTTAGAAACCATCTGATCTGGTAGTTCTCAGCTGTGGATACATGATTAAGAATTTTAAGATGAAAAGATTTTATCTCCTATCTAATCTAATAAAAGAGTAATATGCAAATTGACCCCCACTCTGTTACACCTAAGCCACGCCCACCAGCCAGTCAGAGCGACTATATGCAAGTTAACCCAACCAAGATGGTGACTGGCAGCCACGGAGTTGGAATAAGCAGGAGGCTTGCCCTGGTGATGGAGGAAACGCTAGGGTTCCTGTCTGCCTAGGCTGACTGTGGCCTCTGCTCAAGGCAACAAAGTTTCAATTATAGCAGATAAACAAACCTCAGATACCTGCTTCCAGCCTTGGCCTCAAGGAAGTGCTGGGAGCCTGGGTTGTCAAGGGCAACCCATCCTGGGCTCCAGTTAAAGCAACAAAGTTTCAATTTTAGAAGTTAAATAAATTCCAGATACCAGTTTCTAGCCAGCCTTGCTGCAAACAGCCATCAGCCACTCACCCAAGCTGGCCAGGTACCCCAGCAGGGACCTCCTTCCTGAAGTGGATGTGGCCAAGCTGAAAACGGCCCTCAGACCCTCACCCGGGCTGGCCAGGCACCCCAGGGGGGACACCCACCTTGCAGGGGCTGTGGCCAGCCTGCAAACAGCCATCAGCTACTCACCCAGGCTGGCCAGGTACCCCAGCAGGAACCCTACCCTAATGCGGGACACCCTTCAGGGCAAACCAGCCGGCCCCCACCCATGTACCAGGCCTCTATCCTATGTAATAAAAGGTAATATGCAAATTGACCCTAACAGCAGAACCACTGGGAATGACTGGTCACTATGACACACACTGTCCACCAGGGGCAGATGCTCAATGCAGGAACTGCCTCCTGGTGGTCAGTGTGCTCCCACAGGGGAGCTCTGCTCAGCCACATGCCAGGCTAACAGCTGCCAGCACAGCAGTGATGGTGGTAGCCTCTCCTGCCTCCTCAGCAGAGCTAAGGATGCTCGACTACAGCTTAGGCCTGCTCCCTGCTGGCAAGTGGACATCCCCCGAGGGTCCCCAGGCTGCCAAAGGGATGTCTGACTGTCAGCTTAGGGTGATTTCGAAGGATGCGGGCCTAAGCCAGCAGGTGAACATCTCCCGAGCGGTTCCAGATTGCTAGAGGGCACAGGCTGGACTGAGGGACACCACCCCACCCCCGAGTGCAGCAAATTTTTGTACACCTGGCCTCTAGTTTAATCTAATAAAAGAGTAGTGTGTAAATTGACCCTCACTCTGTTACACCTAAGCCACGCCCACCAGCCAAGCCATGCCCACCAGCCAGTCAGAGCGGCTGTATGCAAATTAACCCAGCCAAGATGGCAGCTGGCAGCCATGAATCCAGAGCAAACAGGAGGCTTCTATTGCACCATGATGGAGGAGACTGCCTGCCTAGGCTGGCTGGGCCTCTGCTCAAGGCAACAATGTTTCAATTACAGAAGATAAACCCCAGAAACCTGATTCCAGCCAGCTTTGCTGGGACCTTGGGTCAGTGGGAGCTGTCGGCAGCCTGAAAACGACCCTCAGCCCCTCACCCAGGCTGGCCACACTCTCATGGGGTGAGGGTCCCCACTGGGGGTCTTGGCCAGCCTGCAAACAGCCATCAGCCCGTCACCCAGGTTGCCCAGGCACCCCAGTAGGGACCCGAACCCTGAAGGGACTGTGGGCAGCCTGGAAACAGCCCTTAGCCCCTCACCCAGGTTGGCCACACCCCCATGGGGTGAGTTTTTCCACTGGGGGGGCTTGGCCAGCCGGCAAACAGTCATCAGCCTCATCACCCAGGCTGGCCAGGCACACCAGCAGGTGAACATCCTCCGAGGGGTCCCAGATTGCGAGAGGGCACAGGCTGGGCTGAGGGACCCCCCGAGTGCACACATTTTTGTGCACCGGGCCCCTAGTGTTATATAATGAAACCCTAATCTGCAAATTGACAGAACGGAGCAACAACTGGTCGCTATGGGGGAGCACTGCTCAGTCAGAAGCTGGGCTCAGAGCTGGTGAGCGCAGCAGTGGTGGTGGGTGGTGGGAGCCTATGCCATCACCGCTGCAGCACTAAGAATCCCTTGGGGGATGTCTGCCTGCTGGCTTAGGCCAGCTTTCCCCCGACATCCCCGGAGGGTTCCCGGACTGTGAGGGTGCAGATTGGGCTCAGGTTTCCCCCCACCCCCAGTGCACGAATACTATGCACCAGGCCTCTAGTTAAATCAGAATATTAGGCATGGAGCCTGCATATCAGTATTTTTTAACTTACCAAGTGCTTATAATTTTTAGCCAGTGTTACACTGATTCTAGTCTGACAGTGTGACTACAGGCAGTCCTCGGGTTACTTGGGACTCCACGTACATAGTGTCGTGGTTACGTTGCCATCTCCCAATTACAGTATGTATAAAAAAAAAGTTTAGTCATTTTGACGTACCCACATATGTGCTTTATGTTTTTACCACAAGTAAAGGTCAGGAATTGTTATCTTTCTTGTAATTTTTTTTACTGTTTGACTTCATTATTGCTGTGTGTGTGTTCCATGTCAGTGACGTAGGTGCTTATGTAGGTGGGTTCCGACTTAGGAGGAAAATCACTTTACGTCGTCGCGCCGTACGAATGGATCTCCAACGTAACCTGAGTTCCTATTGTAAAGCCTAGAGAAGTTCAACAGCTTGCCTCTGCCACATCTATGTTTGTGATGTTATATAAAACTTGAACTCATAAGTTCATATTTTCAGTGCCGGGTTCTTCATAGAGAGGCAGTGTAGCATCATAATAAGAGAGAAGTAGAAGCCTATGTTCACATTTGGTCTTTTGGTGACTGTAGGCTTAGAAAGTTACTAAACCTCTCCCTATATCAAGCAAATATACTACTAACTTGGGTAACTCTTGGCCTGGAACCTGGCATAAATATCCTTGACAGGTGAAGTAGTTATCTGCAGAAAATCTTTTTTCTTAAGAAATTTGAATTGTAAAATGGAAAATTAGTGGATCAGTATACTAGTGAAACATTTCTTTGTGCTTTCTAGTTTTAACTTTGCATGAGATATGGTCATTTTTGGTGTTTCTTAAGCATTTGTATACCCAGTAATGAAACTGAGCTCCTTGATCCTTTTAATTAGTTCCTAACATTTGGTTTTCTTTTCCTTAGGTTTTGGCCCCTCTTCCTGGAGGGATTTCACCACAGACAGGTGTCATCATCCAGCCTCAGCAAATCTTATTTACAGGAAATAAGACTCAAGTTATACCTACAACAGTGGCAGCACCTACACCAGCACAAGCACAGATAACTGCAACTGGCCAACAGCAACCACAGGCCCAGCCTGCTCAACAACAGGCTCCATTGGTATTACAAGTTGATGGAACTGGGGATACATCATCTGAAGAAGATGAAGATGAGGAAGAAGACTATGATGATGATGAGGAGGAAGACAAAGAGAAAGATGGAGCTGAAGATGGGCAGGTAGAAGAGGTAAGTTTCTAGTAAAAGATTTGAAATTAGAAGCTATGCAACCATTTCTTCTTTTACGTGGTGCTAAACTTGAATTATATGCTATTTTTTCAGTGACTGTTAGGCTGCCATACAACATAGGATTTTAAATATAGTTAGATTGTTCTAATTTAAGGTTTTATATTCTGGTTGTATTTATTTTTATAAAATATTGTTCACATAGCTGTTAATAGAAATGAATGTATACCAAACTAAGTTTTATTTATAAAGGTGATGAAGACTGTAAATAATTCTAATTCTTTACTTTATGCATTCATGATTAGGCTTACACATAAAGACATTGGTAGAACAGATAGGTGTGGTTAATCTCTTGTTTCAGTAATTAAAGGGATGGCAACTTTTAGGAAAAAAGGAAACATGAGAAAAAAGCTAAATGTGCCAGATATTTTTCAGAACCTCCTTTTGGTCCACATTTCATAACATTTCCTTCGATAATGTAATTGATGCTTAGTGTCTATCCTCAGTGAATATCATTTCTTATTTTTTAGTTATACATTAGTTGCATATAAATCCTTGTTTTTCTGTGTTATAGTTTAGCTTTGTTCAAGATGTTTGTCTTACCACAATTTTAATTGTTAATTTCCCTCTGCAGCCTCAGATGTAATTTTCTTGCTTATTTCAGTACAGAGTTTTTATAAAATAACTAATGTTCTTTTAAATACTATTTTTATTGAATATTTAATATATACAAATGAATAAAAAATATTTTAAAGTATAAATATCACAGTGTCCACATTCAGTTAAAAAAAGAATCCCATTACTTACTTAAAATCCCCAATCCTCTTTTTGCCATCCAAGAAACCATGCTCATGAATTTTGTGTTATCATTAATTTTCCTTATATTTTACCATATGCATTTGTATTCCTAAAGAGCATATTGTTTAATTTTGGATACCCATTTATACCTATAATTATTTTCACTGTTGAATACACCATAACTTTTTTAAAAAAATTAAAAAAAAATATTTTTATTGATTTCAGAGTGGAAGAAAGAGGGAGAGAGATAGAAACATCCATGATGAGAGAGAATCATGGATTGGCTGCCTCCTGCAATTCCCCCGCTGGGGATCGAGTCCACAACCCAGGCATGTGTCCTTGACCAGAATTGAACCTGAGACCTTTCAGTTCTCAGGCAGACGCTCTATCCACTGAGCCAAACCTGCCAGGGCTTTTTTTTTTTTTAAATGTGATGATTTGTTTACTGTTGTAAAATATTCTAGTATTTGTCATCTGGGGACACATATGCAAGAGTTTTTCTGAATTGCTGAATCCTGAGGCATGCACATCTTCAACTTTACAATAAAATGCCAGTTGTTGTGCTAAGAATACTCCTGCCATTCATTATATGATGGTGCATATGTCTACACATCTTCACCATACTTATTGTTGTCAAACTTCTTTTGCTAGTCTGGTAGGTAGAAAATGCTGTTTCATTTTGGTTTTAATTTGCATTGTCTTGATTTCTGATGAGGTTTAGCTTTTTCAATTCTTTTATGTGTTATTTGTATACAATCAAATCAAATATGAAAACTGACAATTTTTCTTGCCTTGTTGGCTAAGCCCTCCAGGATGATATTTATTATAATTGGTGATGGCAGGCACCCTTATCTTAATCTTGAAAAGAATCCTTTTTATAGTTCACTATTAAGGATAATATTTACTACTAGAGGCCAAGTGCACAAAGTTCATGCAGGGATAGGGTTTCCCTCAGGCTGGCCTGCACCCTCTTGCAATCCAGAACCCCTCAAGAGATGTCAGACTGCCAATTCAATCGGACATCCCTCTTGCAACCCGGGTCCGCTGACTTCCAACAGCTCACCTGCCTACCTACCTGATCGCCTCTAACCACTCACCTGCTTGCCTGTTTGCCCCTAATTGTCTCTGCCTTGGCCCCAAGCTGCCACGGCTTTGTCTGAAAGTATGTCCAGAATGACACCTAGAACGTTGTTTCACTGTCCGGTCTAATTAGCATGTTATGTTTTTATTATAGACTAGAGGCCTGGTGCATAAAAATTTGTGCACTCAGGAGTGGGGGGGGGGGGCTTCCTCAGTCCCGCCTGTGCCCTTTCGCAGTCTGGGACCCCTTGGGGAATGTTGACCTGTTGGCTTAGGCCTACTCCCCGGTGATCGGGCCTAAGCTGGCAGTCAGGCATCCCTCTGGCAGCCTGGGAGCCCTCGGGGGATGTCCACTTGCCAGCGGGGAGCAGGCCTAAGCTGTAGTCAGACATCCTTAGCGCGGCTAAGGAGGCAGGAGAGGCTCCCACCACCACTGCTGTATTGGCAGCCATCAGCCTGGCTTGTGGCTGAGCAGAGCTCCCCCTGTGGGAGTGCACTGACCACCAAAGGCAGCTCCTGCATTGAGTGTCTGCCCGCTGGTGGTCAGTGTGTGTCATAGTGACCAGTCATTCCAGTTGTTCTGCTGTTAGGGTCAATTTGCATATTACCTTTTTATTATATAGGATAGAGGCCTGGTGCATGGGTAGAGGCTGGCTGGTTTGCCCTGAAGGGTGTCCCAGATCGGGTGGGGGTCCCGCTGCAGTTCCTGGCCAGCCTGAGTGAGGGGCTGAGGGCCGTTTGCAGGCTGGCCATGATCCCCAGCAGGGACCCTCACCCCATGAGGGTGGGGCCATTCTGGGTGAGGGGCTGATGGCTGTTTGCAGGCTGGCTATGGCCCCCAGTGACCCAAGTTCCCAGCGAGGCTGGCTGGAAGCAGGTATCTGGGATTTATTTATCTTCTATAATTGAAATTTTGTTGCCTTGAGTGGAGGCCACAGCAGCTTCCTCCATCACCGGGCAAAGCGAAGCCTCCTGTGTGCTCTAGCTCCATGGCTACTGGTTGCCATCTTGGTTGGGTTAATTTGCATATAATCGCTCTGATTGGTTGGTGAGGGTGGCTTGGGATGTAGGGGAGTGACACAATTAGCATATTACTCTTCTATTAGATTAGATAAGCTTTTCGTGGATATCCTTTAATAGGTTAAGGAAGTTCCCTTCTGTTCAGATTAAGAGTTTTGCTTTGTTTTCAAACTGTAATGATTGATGAATTTTATTAAACACTAAGTAGTCATGACTTCTTATTCATAATCTGTTATTTTTGGTGAATTGCATTCATTAATTGTTTTTCTATTTTGTATTTGTGGGATAATACTACTTAATCATTACTTATGACCCTTTTTATGAATTGCTGAATTTCCTTTGTTCAGTAGTTTTGCAAGTATATTCATGAATGACACAGTCTGTTCTCATACTTTTCTTACTATTTTCTTTCTCCATTATTTGAGTCTAGTTCCCCCCCACCCTTCAACACACACTCACTTTTTAAATCTAATGGCTTAATTAATTATACTCTAAGCCTTTGAGGTCACAATGGTAGATATGCTGCTTTGCGTTTAGAATCCTAGTTCTTAATGTTAAGACAAACCAGACTGCTAGCTATTTTATAGTACTTTTCCCTGCAATTTCACCATTGTTTTCTCTTTTTAAATGTAAGAAAGAAGATCCTTGTCTAGCCATATTTAAAAAAACTATTTTCATTTCTAAGAAGAAGGGAGAGGGAAAGAGAGATAGAAACATTAATGATGAGATAATCATTGATTGGCTGCCTTCTGCACACCCCACACTGAGGATCGAGCCTGAAACCTGGGCATGTGCCCTGACTGGGGAATTGAACCATGACCTCCTGGTTCATAGGTTGATGCTCAACCACTGAACCAACGCATCCAGGCCATGTCTAGACACATTAACAGCTAGTACAGAGAATTATCTTCTTGAATTATCTTTAAAGAATAAAGAAAATAAATCATTTTAGAGTTATACTAGTACGTTATAGCTTAACTATTTTAATTATTGTATTTAATTTCTTTCTGGAATTTTAGTAGCATTGGTTAAGTCAACGCAGCCAATTAATAATATATTAGTGGTATACATGTGTGTCTTGTCAGGCCCTTAGTCCTCAAAGAACATCAAGATCATTGTGTTTATTTTCATTGAATATTAGAGCTCTCAAAGCATATCATGGTTATTGTGTTTATTTTCATTGAAGATAAAGGTCCCTTTGCTAATAATGCATGAAGTATGAAAAAATGAACTTTTTATTTGTAGGAGCCCCTCAATAGTGAAGATGATGTGAGTGATGAGGAAGGACAGGAACTCTTTGATACTGAAAATGTGGTTGTATGCCAATATGATAAGGTAAGGATTTTATCATCAGATTTCTGACATTTTTTTCTGTTGTAATTACTTCCCTAAACTATCCTTTCTGCCTTGTTCAAATATTTGGGTAGCTGATTGATGCCTTTTATGTTCAGTACAAACAATGTGAATGAATGAAAACATTGTTATAGTTTAGCAGAAAATAGACTGAGAAATTAATACACTTAGGAATTAATTTGTGTCGCTTTATATTTTAAAAATAAGGAAATTTTGGAGAGAGTTGTTAAGTCCCAACTTGTTAACAAAGTAAACAGAACTACTTTTGAATTGTCCTTTAACATGAATAATAGCTCACTGGGATATTTCTAATTTTTTATTTAGCTTAAATTACCTCAAAACTAAAAGGTTTTAATTAAATCTCTGCTACTTTTGTTTTATTACTAAGGAAAGAACTAGGGTAATAAGACTAATAACTAACAAACATATACATTCTTACTGAAAATTACTTTAAAAGTTATTTAGCTCTACTGAATTTTTGTATCATTAAGGAATTTTTAAACTAGATTCTGTGAGAATTGGCTCTTGATTGCCTGTTTACTTAATTCCTAAAAAGGGTGCTACTTCTCAAGTATTTTTGTTAAAGTGATTGGCATTATTGTCAAGATTTTTGTTATTTATTAAACACTAGAGGCCCATTGCACAAAATTTGTGCCCTCTCACAGTCTGGGACCCCTCAGGGGATATCCACCTGTTGGCTAAGGCCCGCTCCCCAGGGGGATTGGGCCTAAGCTGGCAGTCAGGCATCCCTCTAGCAGCCTGGGAGCCCTTGGGGGATGTCCACTTGCCAGCGGGAAGCAGGCCTAAGCTACAGTCAGACATCTTTAGCGCTACTGAGGATATGGGACAGTCTCCCGTCACCACTGCTCTGCTGGCAGCCATCAGCCTGGCTTGTGGCTGAGCAGAGCTCCCCCTGTGGGTGCTCACTGACCACTAGGGGGCAGCTCCTGCATTGAGCATCTGCTCCCTGTTGGTCAGTGTGTATCATAGTGACAAGTCATTCCAGTTGTTCTGCTGTTATGGTCAATTTGCATATTACCCTTTTATTATATAGGATTTAATTTGGAATAAAATTTGTTTTCTGATTAAGTAATTAAGTTTATAATAAACCTATAAATTATATTGCACTTATAACTTAATTATTAAAATATCCATACTACCAATCTACAGATCCCCAGTGCATTCCCTATTAAAATCCTATGACATTTTCCACAGATACAGAACAGACAAACCTAAAATTAATATGAATCACAAAAGACCCTTCACCCAAAGTAAATTTGAGAAAGAACAACAAAGCTTTAGTCATCACACTCCCTGAATTCAAACTGTATTACACAGCTATGGTAATCAAAACAGTATGGTATTGGTATAAAAACAGACACATAGATAAATAGAACAGAAAAGAGAGACCAGAAATAAACCCATGCTTATTTGTTAGGATAAAGTACCCAAGAATACAAAATGGGTAAACGCCAGTCTCTTTAATAAATGGTATTCGGAAAACCTACCACTATCATACCATATACAAAAATCAACTTAAAATGAATGAAAGACTTGATTAAGATCTGAAACTGCTAAAAATTCCTAGATGGTAAGCTCCTTAACATCAGTCTAGTTTTTTATTTGACAGCAAAAGCAAACTAATCAAGTGGGACTACATCAAACTAAATAGCTTCTGCACAGCAGAGGAAACAATAAAATGAAAAGGCAGCCTACTGAATGGGAGAAAATATTTGCAAATCACATATCTGATAAAGAGTTAATATCCAAAATGCATAAAGGACTCATACAACTGAATAGCAAAAATACAGTCTGGTTTAATAATGGGGAGATCTGGATAGACGGTTTTCCAAAGAAAGGTATACGAATGGCTAATCCATAACTGAATAGGTCCTCAACATGATTAATCATCAGGGAAATAACAAATCAAAACCACAGTGAGCTATTAACATTACCTATTAGAATGGCTGTTATCTACTCTAATAAAAGTGTAATATTGAAATTGACTGTTTCTATGGGATGCCTTAAGCCATGCCCACCAGCCAATAAGAGTGGCTGTATGCAAATTTACTCAGCCAAGATG
>PVJC01014875.1:23285-35942 GCA_004026665.1 Murina feae
AGGGAACCTTTGTGCACTGTTGGTGAAAATGTAGGTTGGTACAGCCACTACAGTAAACATTTTCTTCAAAACTATGCATTTTCTTCAAAAAAATTAAAAATAGAACTACCACATAATCCAACAATATCACTTCTGGGTAATTTTTCAAAGGAAACAAAAGCATTAACTGGAAAAGATGTATGACATCCATGTTCACTGGAACATTTTTTTAAATACAATTTTTTAATTGACTTCAGAGAAGAAGAGAGAGAGAAACATCAATGATGAGAGATAATCATTGATAAGCTGCCTCCTGCATGCTCCCACACTGGGGATCAAGCTGTAACTGGGGCATGTGCCCTGATGGGAATCAAACTGTAATCTCTTGGTTCATAGGTCAATGCTCAACCACTGAGTCATGTGGGGCTGGGCTCATAGCAACATTTTATCTAAGCCCTGGAAACAACCTAAGTGTCCATCAGTGGATGAGTGGATAAAGGAATAATGAGAGAGATATATACTAGAGTTCCAGTGCATGAATTTGTGCACCAGTGGGGTTCCTCAGCCTGGCCTGCAGAATTGGGCCAAAACCATCTCTCTGACATTCCCCCAAGGGGTCCCAGATTGCAAGAGGGTACAGGCCAGGCCGAGGGCCTCCCCCGATGCACAATTGGGGCTGAGGGAGGGGTGCGGAAGGGCTCCAGGCCCTGTCTCAGCTGGACCCCAAAAGCAAGCTAATCTACCCATCAGAGCTTCTGCTCCCTAGTGTCAGCGCACATCATAGCGATCAGTTGAGCGGCCTTAGCATATCATTAGCATATTATGGTTTGATTGGTTGAATGGCCAACTGGAAGACCAGACACTTAGCATATTAGGCTTTTATTATATAGGACAATAATAATATGTACAATCCTATCTAATAAAAGAGTAATATGCAAATTAGGTGTCACTCCATGACAAAGATGGCCGCCCTCATGGCCATGGCCACAAGATGGCAGTGCCCATAGCCACATCCTATCTAATGAAAGAGGAATATGCAAATTAGGTGTCACTCCATCACAAAGATGGCTGTCCCCATGGACACAAGATGGAGGCGCCCAGTCCGGCTCAGCCCCGCCACTGAAGTGGTTATGCCTGTTAGCCAGGCAGGTGATGGGAGAGGCGGGGGGCCTGAGGGGAGGAACAGGCGATCAGAGGGGGTTGGGGGTGCTCTGTTCAGGCCAGAGGCCTCAGGCACGGGCAAGGGTGGAGCTGGTGATCGGAGGGGTATGAGGGTGCCCTACCCAGGCATAAGGTTTGGGCCAGAGGCCTCAGGCCTAGGCAGGGCAAGGCCAGAGATCCCAGGGATCTGGACTCCACAGAGCCAGCGATTGGAGGGGCAGGGGTGGAGCCTGCAATTGCAGGGGTCTGGACACTGGTGGAGCTGGCGAAGCAAGGGTTTGGGGAGCCCCTGCCCAGGCCTGCAGCCTTGGCCAGAGGCTGCCAGTAGGGCAGGGCAGAGCCAGCAATGGCAGGGGACAGGATCAGAGCTGGTGATCCCAGAGGCCTGGGCTCTGTGTAGCTGGCGATCGGAGGGGTTTGGGGGTCCCCTGCCCAGGCCTGCATCCTCAGCCAGAGGTTACAGGCCTGGGCAGGGGTGGACCTGATTGGCGTGAACTACAGAGGAAACACCTTTTCTTAACACTCATTGGCTAAGCTCCCTGTATGCCACTGGTAATATTCTTAGTAACTTGGGTAATAAGAATCTCTAAAGGTGGCCTAGGGTTTTTCTACCACACTCCTGGAGAAAAAAAATGAAGATCCATTGCTGGAGGGCTAAGAAATGTCATATCCTGCCCTAGCCAGTTTGGCTCAGTGCACAATGCCTCAGCCTGCTGATGCAGGGTCTGGGTTCAATTCTGACCAAGGGCATGTACCTAGGTTGCAGCTCCTCCCTGGCCTGGGTCCAGGTCAGGGCATATGCAGGAGGCAACCAATCAAAGTGTTCTCTCACTTTGATGTTTCTTTCTGTTTTTCCCTTCTCTTCCACATTCTCTAAAAATCAATGCAAACATATCCTCAGGTGAGGATTAAAAAAAAAAAAGAAATGTCATATCCTATGAAAGGCACATCTTGAAAATGCCTAAAGAAAGTTGTCATTTTTTCATGGTGAAGGGATTGGAGTCTGTGTTGATGAAAACACCTTGGTGGCAGCAATGACTGGCAGTGGCTGCAGCAGCAGGGTGATGGGGCTGGTGGCTTTCCCTGATTAGCCTGGTCACCTCCCACAAAGGGAAGCCAGACTGTGCCGTAAGCCCGCTCCCCAAGGGTATTAGGTAGCAGGCCTAAGCCATTAGTAGGACACCCCCTGAGGGGGTCCCAATATGTGAGGGGGCAGGTTGGGCTGAGGACCCTCCCCCCCCCCCCAGTGCACGAACTTCGTGCACCAGGCCCCTAGTCTATACTAATAAAAAGGTAATGTGCAAATTAACCACCACTCCACGACAAAGATTGGTGGCACCAGCCACAACCCGCAGAGCAGGTGGGAGGCTTGGCTTCCTTCGTCACCACAGAGGGAGACGTGGGGAGTGCAGTGGGGAGATGTGCAGAGTGAGTGAGGTTCCCTGTCTGAGGGTTCCAAATCTGCTGTTGGTTCCTTTCACTGCTGATTCCCCTCCTCACAGGTATCCTCCACGCAAAAGCCGTTTCATGCAAATATGTCATGACCTAATGGGTGAATCCTAAACTGAATGAGCTTCTCACCTGGGCAACCTAACTCCCCTTAGAAAAAGGACCTGGGAGGAGGGATTTAGAAATCATGAAGCCATCCTGACCTGCTCAGTCTCCAGAACTGCTTTCAAGCATAGGCAGTCTGAGATTCTCCCAAACATCACCTGACCTAAACCTGAGAACCAAGATATTTTCAAGGCACAAAGTTGGCGGAGGTAAATGGACAGGGAAGCAAAGCAAGAAGAACAGCCAACTCAAGCAAAGACCTAGGAGACTAAGCAAACACAGAGAAATGTCCTGGCCACTGATCCTCTCCCGCAGATGTGGTGCCCACACCCAGCTGGGGGAGGGGGTGTGTATGTAAGGAATTTAAGGCCACCACCAGGAGGGAAATCAAGGCATGCCTAAGGATTTTTTGTATGTGTCCCACAGTTGAGAAGCAGAGTCAGAATCAAGAAACAAAGTCTTACCTTAGCGCTGAGGTGTTTAAAAGTACCGAAAAGTAGCAGTTCCATTGCCGAGTCCACCACCATGTTTGCCGTGGACGGGAGGCAAATAGAGGACTTCCGGGTCAGCCCTATAACCTCGGCAGCGACGGTGGCTCTGGAGGAGAGACTGCAGCATTTTGGTGTCTGAAGTGCTAGCGCCGCAAACCTTGGCTATCCGGAAGCTCGGTGCTGCCGGAAGTTGCTGGTCCCGCTTTCTCCAGCATGGCAGAGAAAGACTGAGAGAGGAGAGGCGGGTACAGTGGCTCCAGTGGTCCAAATCCTGTCCCACGTTACCTAGCCTTGGAGCCCTCCAGGGCAGCCTGGTGCCAGTGCAGAGGAGGCTTTGGAGAGGATGGTGGTGAGGAGACTGCTTCCAACTCTAAGATAATCGGTGAAACCACCGTCAAGAACCTTTCTGGGGCTGGCAGGAAAACGCGGCAATGAGTGAAGAGTAATGTCTCAAAATGAAGAGGTTTTTTTTTCTCATCAGCAAAATGTGAATATTACCTAACCCACAGACTTTACGAGAATTAATTGAAATAAAATTCCAGAAATTGTATAACGGCCAGGGTGAAGTGGATAGGTTGGTTGAGTGTGAGCATGAGTGTGGTCTTGTGCACAGAAAGGTTGTAGGTTCAATTCCAGTCAGTGCACATATCTGGCACATACCTGGGTTTCAAGTTGGATCCCTGGTGGCAACTGAAGGGATGTTTCTTACATTGATGTTCTCTCTCTCTATCCCTCTCCCTTCCACTCTAAAAAATCAACGGAAAAATAAACTAATGCCAAATCTACACACGTGGATAATCTAAAAAAAAAAAAGTGGGGGGGGGGGTCCTAACTTGTTTGGCTCAGTGGATGGAGTGTCCGCGTGCAGACTGAAGGGTCCCAGGTTTGATTCTGGTCCAGGGCATGTACCTTGGTTGCAGGTCCATCCTCAGTTGGAGGTGTTCAGGAGAAACATCAATCAACTGATTGATGTTTCTCTCTCATCAATGTTTCTAACTCTCTATCCCTCTCCCTTCCTCTCTGTGAAAAAAATCAATAAGATATATTTAGAAAAAACAACAACAGGGTAAAAGAGGTTGAATATGTATTGTCTAATTTAAGGTATGTAAAATAATATAACTTTTTAGGGGCATATATGTTATCTATACTAATAAAAGGTTAATATGCTAATTAGATTGGACATCTTTTGGACATCCATCTGGACGTTCTTCCAAACAAAACCACGGTGGTGGGGGCCAAGGCAGAGATCATTAGGGGCGACCAGGCCAGCAGGGGAAGGCAGTTAAGGGTGATCAGGCTGGCAGACAGAGGTGTTTAGGGGTGATCAGGCAGGCAGGCAGAGAGGTTTGGGGCATCAGGCAGACAGGTAGAGTGGTTAGGAGCCAGTGGTCCTGGATTGGAGAGGGTGCAGGCCAGGCTGTGGGACCACTCCCGTGCACGAATTTTGTGCACTGGGCCTCTAGTGGAATAATATTCACTCATAAAAAAGAATGAAATCTTGCCCTCATCAGTTTCTCAGTGGTTAGAGCACATGCCTGCAGACCAAAGGGTCATGGGTTCGATTCTGGTCAAGGATATATACCTCTGTTTCAAATTAAATCCCCGGCCCTCTATGGGTGCGTGTGGAAGGCAATCAATCAATGGCTCTGTCACATATCAATGTTTCTCTTTCTGTCTCTCCCCCTCCCACTCTCTCTAAAAATCAATGGAAAAAACATCCTCAAAAAAGAAAAGAAAAGAAAGAAAAGAGAGAAATCTTGCCATTTGTGACAACATGAATGGATCTTGGGGCATCATGCTAAATGAAGACAGTCAGACAGAGAAGGACAAATATCAGATAATCTCATTTATATGTGCAATCTTTTAAAACAAACTGAACTCATAGTTACAGAGGAAAGAATGATGATTGCCAGAAGTGAGGGTTGGGGGATGGGTGAAAGTGGTCAAAAGGTACAGAAACCCAGTTATAAAATAAGTAAGTCAAGGGATACAATGTACAGCACGGTGCCTATGGCTAATATTACTGTCATGTATATTTGAAAGTTGCTAAGAAAGTATATTTTAAAAATTCTCATAACAAGAAAAATAAGTTGTAACTGTGGGTGATGAATGTTAAATAGACTTAGTTGTGATTATTTCTCAATATATAAAAATACCAGATCATTTAAGTTTGTTGTACACCTGAAACTAATAGAATGTCAATTATATCTCAGTTAAAAAAAAATATTTGCAAATGCAGTAATGTACAAGACACAGGTTTTTTGGTATGTGAATGGACTTTTTTGTTGCTTTTCTTTGTTGATTGTCTCTCTTACATTTTTTTTATTTGTTTATTTAGATACACAGAAGTAAAAACAAATGGAAATTTCATCTCAAGGATGGCATTATGAATCTTAATGGAAGAGATTATATATTTTCCAAAGCCATTGGAGATGCAGAATGGTGAAGAATTGGTTCTTTTCTTTTATAAATAAAATGAAAGAAACTTAAAAAAAATTTAAAGTGACAGTTTGAAACTTGGGACATACTCCAACCAAAACTTAACTTCTGCATGTCAGAAAAAGTGCAGTAGAAGCAAAGCTACTGGAACAAAGAGACCTTGACAATATAGACACTACTTCTAACTGGCAAGCCATGGAACTGTAGCACCTGGGGTTATTGGGGAAGAGGGCATTGGGGTTTTGTGTAGGAAATCCCTAATTGTCAATTTTAAATACAGGTACCTGCCACTGGTAATTAGCATGTAAAGCTTTGTCTATATTCCTTCCTCCACCTTGGGTTCAATCAGAAAATACTTGTTAGAATGAACTAAAGAAACTTCCCTTTTGATAGATTGAAATGAAACTGCTTAATTGTATGTGGTTATATTTGGTAAAAATCGGGTGTGCGCTTTTTACAAGAGGGCAAGAATTATGGTGTTGAATTTTAATTGACTTGTGTAAGGAAACAATTTAGAACTCCCATAATAGGTCTTAAATATTTTTATTTGCTATTCTCCCTCATTGATATATACCTCTTCTTTCCCTGCTTTATGAAACATCTGTTTAAGAGTTAAAGGAAATAATCAATGACCACAGTTTGGAGACAAAATGTGACCCAGGAATGGCTACTTATTTTTAATTAGGTTTTCATACTCATTAAACTACTGTCTTGTCTAAGCAGAATTAAAATGCCAACTTCAGTTTCCTTACAAAAAGGTTTGCTTCTTTTAGCCCCATACCTTATAAAGAAACCCTAAAGTGGTTCCTTAGAAGTATGGTTTTATTCCACAAAGGTACCACTTAGCTGAAATTATATACACAAGAATAGATAAAGATTTTTTTCCAGTTGGGCTCAAGTGCATGTTTATGTGGGTGTTTAGCCTTTAAGCTAAACATACATTCAGATAACATTCAGTGCATTGACTGAAGTGTTGGGCAGGTGGTGAGGACCTGGGTTTTTATTAAACAATTTAATAATTATAAAAGTTTCTTGTCTTTACTAGTAAAGAATTATAAAACTATTATTTTAATTGAACAGATTTTTTAAAATTTAACTTTGTAATTTGAGGGCAGTTTTGGGGTAAAAGGGGGTGGGCCACTAAGTACATATTTACCTCTTTGATTTGGTGGCCCTTCCAGGCCATTGATAATATTAAATACATGGGCTTTAGTTTGCACATCAGGAAGAAAGCATATAAATTTGACTTATATTGAAAATAATAGAAACTTAGTATGTATATTAAGAACACATAGCTCTAATTCTGCAAGGGGCTCTAAAATACAGTATGGCAGTGCTGTGCTCAGTGTGCACTAGTTGCCTGGGAGAACTATAGGAACACTTGTCTTCACCTTGGTTCTTAACAGCTAATTCTTTTTATGGTTTATCTGGACAGAATTCATATGTGTTTAAGTTACTTTCGTATATTGATTTTTAAAAAGTCTTCCATTTTTATCTTTTATTTGCCTTTGTGTTTCCAGAAGTAAAATAGAAACACTTTAAAGTACATTGCAAAGAAAAACTGTGAGCTTATTATATATTGCTTTTTTTTTTTTTTTTAACACAAATCTTTAAAATTTTCAAAAAGGCTAATTGTTTGTTTTGTTTTTGCCTACTTCCCACCCCACATACCAACTTGGTCCTTCTAACTTATGTTCTGAACTTTGATATAAATGGTGGTTTCTGGCATGCTAGTAGTTAGGTTTTATTAGATGCCATAACTGGTAATACGGTTTTTATTTTTGCTATGTTAATTTAGTTTTTGGAGGGGAGATTTGTTTACCCCATTACTCTCAAAGCACACATAAGTTTGTTTGTTTGTTTTATTGAGCTTGGGAGAAGAGAAGGGACAGGGTGGAATCACAGAAGTCCTGTTGTTCAGTTGTCTTTCAGTATAGTTGATAGTAGGTTGATATTTACCCAATGAAGAGTTAATGACCTGAACTACCTATAAAAGTTTAGCAGTGCTGCAGTGTTGACCGAAACCTTTTGGCTATCTAGTAGTTATTATGCTACTGAACCTTGTATTATTATATGATATTCAGCTCATGCTTTGGGCCCTCTATGTAGGCAAGCATTCGAGATTCATAGTAGAATTGGATACTGGCCTGTTTTTATAATGTTACTTTCAAAAATGAACAACCACTGCTCTCAAGAGTGATTCACTCGAGTTATTTTGAAGCAGGAATGAGCTATATGTAGTTGCACCTGTGTATTGCATATTAATTATGGCACACTTGGCAAATGCTTTTTTTTTCTTTACCTGTGAAAATTCTGAAAGCCAGTCCAACAACACTGCATACCAAATTGTGCTCTTATGTATTACTGCATTGTGTTCCTTTTTAATCAAATAGCATGTTTTAGTTTTATTATGGTGGCTTGCTATAAGAATGCCACTTGCTTATCTTTTATTGTACTTGAATTCTTAATCATGCTTTTAACATTGTATTTAACAAATCATTTCATTAAGTTTTATAAAAATGTCATTCCTTTGAAAAGGCAAGGATTCCCACTTCAGAATTTAAAAATGAAAATGTTTATTCAAAGAGGGAAAATTGTTCAGACTTGGTTTTATGAAAACAGATAGAGCTTTCAGAAGAGGAATTGTTTAGATTTGCACAGAAGGTGATGGCAACTTTCATTTGAAAAAAAAAGATTAACATTAATCAACATTGGGGAGGAAAATTTACACAAAATTACTTGATAAAGTGTGGAAATGTGTGCCTTTCAGTATATGTACTCCTTTTTTGGTGGTCATTGGGATAATCAGACCACATGCATGCCTGAGAGCACAGTTAATTTCTGTGGAGAGCCACATTTTGCTAAAACAACTCTTTAATGTGCAATTACTTTCTAGAGTAAAATGTTATATGAGGGGAATCTTTATATTGGGCTTTTATATTTTTTTAAATGTTCACATTTCTGTTAATTAAATGCCATCATAATACCACATTTATATTGCCTCTCTTAAAATCAAAGCCACCTTGATGTTATTCTAGGAATACGTCAAGATTTGAGCAGTGTGTACAGTAATTAAAATGTGTTTTTGAAGAGCATATTCTAATAGATTCTGGTTTTGGACATCAGGAACATAAAAATATAATAGCTTTTATATAAAGATTTTCTTTTGCTATAGTGAAAATCAAGGATTTGGTTTTCTTATTTTTTCTGCTTTTTATGGAGGAATGAAAAGGGTTGTCTCCTCTAAGACTAATTTTTGATTATCTTATAGCAATAATGTCATCATTCTTTTCAGAAGGTAAATATGCCTTGTGTAGGAAAACAGAAAAAATTTCCTCTCGGGAGTTCTCCTTATAACTTAACATTTTCTTCCACTTAGAAAATTCCTATTTTTTCCAGATTATTTCATCTTGAACTTTTTTGAGAATTTGTGCAATGTAATATTTTATTGATCCATCTTTGTACACTTTCATTTTATTTCATTTGTCTGTCTTCCACCTGTCTGAATCAGCTATTCAGATTTTGAATTCATTGGTTAAAAAATAGTTGCTTTTATATAGTTCCTCATGAGTTTATGTTAAATAGTTTTGCATTTTAATCTATTATGCTATGGAAATTATTCTGAAGTTTATATTCCCCTTTTAAGCCTGCCTTAGTCTATTTTTTGTCATTTTTTATAGTTTAAGGAAGAACACACAAACTTAATATTTTTGTTTATTTTGAGGAACAAAAGAAAACTTTTTCCTTTTTTAAAGGAAGAACTCATTGAGTTATTAAGTAACTACTAACTATTAGTAAGTTACTATTTACCTAGTTAATAACTATTTCTGTCAAGGTTCCTTAAATCAGTCCAGTATGCGTCAGGGCTACAATTTGGGGGAGGGACTAATCCTTTTTGCTGTTCTGAGCTACTGTTGTCAACTGCTGTTGTACATACTGTTATGTGTAAGGGCGTAAATATATTTATTATGTTTGTATAATTCATCTGTACAATTGCAGATCAAGGTTGCTCTTCTGTGATATACGGGATATTATGTTTTAAAGAACATCTTGGAATACAATTAGAGAACTTAGTATTTTGATGTACTAAGACCTATTTTAAGTTTAATATTTTACCTTTGCAAAACTTTAATTAAAGATGTTATTTAAAGTAATGTTGCTTGCTTTGCTTACTAGTGCATAACATCATATGGATAACGGTATAAAAATTATACAATTTAGAAAGGAAAACGCTTTACATTGTTAATGAAAGTTATGCTCCATTTATCTAAAAAAGGATATCATTATGTTCTATACCTTTAAAATTAAGTAGGATGGGATATCATTCTGAATTATTAAACTGAACTACACCTTCTAATAGCTTTAAAAAAGATAGTTGTATTTCCCAGCACACAGGAATTTAAATTGGGCTAAATCCACACCAACAAATTGTTACTAAAATTGATGTAATTAAGATATTGTATTAAATGAGTATTTTTACTCCAAAGAATAGATACTTAAGATAACAATTATTTCAGAATATACTTGTTTTTTAATTCATCTGTTCAGCTTAATCTTTTACTCTTAATTCAGTTTGTAAATAATTGCATAATAGAATCAGATTTCTGAGGTCTATATTATATATTGAATATATTTTGTGTTATATTTGAAGCTATTAAATCATTAGCAGGCATTTTAATTCTATAGTTAATTCAAGTGAAACATTAAGCTTGTCTTTTTGTAATTTTTTATCCTGTTATGGACTACTTTAGGAAACATGCAAATTTAACCATTAAAAACAATCATAATAAAGGTATTTTATTGCCAGAAAATCTTGTAATTTTTCAGTTTAATACAGGCTCCTACGTTGATGATCTTAACTTTTTGGCCTCAGTTTTTCTGTCTATAATGTATATGGTTTTGAGGATTAAGTAAGGTAATAAATGTACAGCTCTTAGAATGGATTTTGACATACTTAAGTATTCGGATGTCACAATTCAATTATTTACTTAATTTCATAATTATATTTGCATAATTTAAAATGACTAGTAGAGTTGAAAAAAAACATTTAAGTGGTCAAAAATAGCAAAAGAGAATGTGGTCTGATTAAGAAGGGAGAGTGAGCCCTGACTGGTTTGGCGAGCGTCGGCCTGCGGACTCAAGGGTCCCGTGTTTGATTCCGGTTAAGAGCATGTACCTTACCTTGGTTGCAGACACATCCCCAGTGAAGGGTGTGCAGGAGGCAGCTGATCGATGTTTCTCTCTCATTGATGTTTCTAACTCTATCTCTCTCCCTTCCTCTCTGTAAAAAAATCAATAAAATATATTTAAAAAAAAACACAAAAAAAGAAGGGACAGTGAAAGATTTGGTTACAACCCAACTAAGTCTGGGAGATTGAGTTAAGTTAGCAAAGCAGCTCATCTGGCTGCAGCAGAACAGGAAAGAGGGCTCATGAAACAGTGAGAAGGCTCTAGGCTTTTTCCTCCCCAAAGTAAACATTTCATACATCATGTCTAAAATAGGTTGAATTTTCCCAAAGTTCAAATTGTACTAGAACTAGAACATTTTGCTAATTGGTTTTCCCAAATATCAATGGATTTTGCCTAGTTTGTTTATGGAGAAAAGCAAAAATACTGAAATATATGTTGTTCAAAGATATTGAAGCTCTGGTTACCTCACTGACACCTGAATTCCTTTCCTAGTTGATTGCCCACAATCCTATTTCTGGAAGCAAATGACCTTTGTGCCAACCCTCCTCACTAGCCAAGGAGGAAAGGCAAATATAAGTAGTTGCATACCTTTGTTTATGTTTTGAAATACAGTTTTTCTAGTTAAGTAATGTTAAACATTTCTATATTTTACTACAACAAATAGGAAATTGAGCATAGAGTATATATTAACTAATTCAATTTACTCTAGTGATCTCCATGGGCCAGGAATTGTGATCCTCCAATATTATTGGAGGATCCAGAGATGACTAAGACAGTTGCCACCTTTAAAAAGTAGTTAGGCCCTGGCTGGGTGGCTCAGCTGTTTGGAGCATCATACCTTGCACCAAAAGGTTGTGGGTTCAATTCCAGGTCAGGGCACATACCTAGGTTGCATGTTACCAAACCTGACTTCCTCATAGGGTTGTGAAGATAAGATAAAAGGCATAGGTTAGGAAAGATGGATGGTGTGTACAAGGTACCAAAGTTTACCCAAGAGGCTTGTGTGTACTGAGCATGGAAGAGGACAGGTATTTTGGGGACAAATTAAAAAGGTCCATATTTGATACATTAAGTTGGTGGTGGTACCTATTAGATATCAAAGTTGAGGTATTAAGATGACATGAAGAGTATGAGTGGATGGAGCTCTGTGGGAAATGTCTGAGCTGAAAGTATTATAATCGGGAGAGCATTTAAAGCCATAGAAGTGACTCACCTAAGCAAGAACACAGATAAGAGAGAAAGAAGAGCATCCAGGACCCACTCTAACAGAACTGGCCACATTATTTGTAGAACCTAATGCAAAATGAAAATGTGGAGCCCAGTGTTCAGCACTTAAGAATTTCAAGATGGTGACAGCAGGGCATTAAACAGTAGAGCCCTGTGTGAATGCATTTGTCATACATCCTTTTATTTATTTATTTATTTATTTTTATATTTATTTATTTTTTTAATTTTTAAAAAATTATTACATAAAGCTTTACAAAGATTAGTACATATATCTCTTTTTCCCCCTGCCCTCCCCCCTGCCTCCCCTACCCCCCAGTGTTTTGTGTCCATTGGTTATGCTTAAATGTATACACAAAAGTCCCATGTCTGATCTGTTACCCCCTCCCCCAACGTCCCTGTCCTTGTTGCTGTAATTTGAGTCTGTTTGATGCTGCTCTGCCTCTGAATCTATTTTTGTTCACCAGTTTATAATGGTTATTATTATCCATAGATGAGTGAGGACATGTGGTATTTTTCTTTCATTGACTGGCTTATTTCACTTAGCATTATGTTCTCCAGCTCCATCCATACTCCTGCAAATGCTAAGAACTCCTTCCTTTTTACAGCAGCATAGTAT
>PVJC01014876.1:0-35838 GCA_004026665.1 Murina feae
ATAGCCAAGATAGGGAAGCAACTCAAGTGCTCAACAAAAGACGAGTGGATAAAAAAGTTGTGGAACATATATATAATGGAATTTTACTTGGCCATAAAAAAGAACAAAATCTTACCATTGGCAATAATCTGGCTGGATAAATGCATTGACTAGGAAGATGGAACCTCCCAAGTTGTCCTTTAGAAAGATGACTTCTCTGCAAAACAAGGCCTGTGTAAGGTCCCAAGAGTAAATGACATTTCTATGGGAGAAAGTGATGGTAAAGTGGGTGGAGAAGGCAGCTTCTGAGTCTTTTCCTGAGAAAACCACTTAAAGGGATTGTGCTAGTGCAATCTATTTCTGTGCAACAAACTACTCCAAAATGTAGTCAATTCAAGTGACTCTTTTGTTTGCTCACACTTTTATGGGCCAGGAATGCAGCATTGCTGGGGGTAGGCGGCTGGGGGTGACGAGGGTATGAAGCAGCTGAAGGAGAAGGGTTCACATCTAATATGGTTATCTCCACTTACTGCTCTGAAGCCTGGGCTGGATGCCTGGCAGCTGATTCTGGCTGGTGGCTGGGAGCCCAGGTGCGGCTGTTGGCCAGAGAGCTGACACTGGATATCACCATGTGGCTTGGGCTTCCCATAGCAGGTGGCCAGGTTGCAGAGAAAGCACCCCAGGAGTGAGGACACCCAAAGGCTCAGGCAGATTCTGGGTGACTTCTTATGACTGATCTCAGACATCCCGGAACATCATTTCTGCCACATTCTTCAGGTCAACCAAATCGCTAGGTAGCAGAACTAGACTCCAACTCTCCATGAGAAGCATGACACAGACTCTGTAGCCAGTTTAATATACCACAGGGATGTTCAGATGAATTCCACATGAAGAGAGGTGACTGCTGCTTTCTTCACCACGTCTTTATATAAACGTGGTATAGAATAAATATGAAAGTGCAATAAAACCCAGGCCTTCCTTATGCCCAAAGTTAACTAATTATCATCACAATGAGCAAATCACTGAACCATTACACACACACACACACATATTTAAGCATATATTTACTTAACTGACACATGTAAAAACTAGGCGATGATGCATGATCTCACTTACTTGTTGAATCTAATGACCAAAACCACTGTATAAAGATGGGCACTAAATCTTGAGTCCCCTAAAGTATAAATCAGAAAAATAACAAGGCTTGGAATAGTTGGCTTCTGCAGGATATAGCACTGGAGGGTTCTTTAAAGGCTGAGGAAGTCTTTAAGAGAGGTCTTCAGCCCTGGCTGGTGTTTCTAAGTGGTTAGAGCATCAGTCTGTGCACAGAAGGGTCATGGGTTTGATTCCCAGTCACAGGCACACATCTGGGTTACAGATTTGAAGGTTTGATCCTCAGCTCTGGTCTGGGTACATGTGGGAGACAACAAATCAATGTGTCTCTCTCACATCAATGTTTCTCTCTCTCTCTCTCTCTCTCTCTCTCTCTCTCTCTCTCTCTCTCTCTCTCTCTGTCTCTGTCTTCCCCCTTTCTCCTTCCCTTCTATTCTACCTTCCATTATCTTTTTTAAAAAATCAATGGGAAAAATATCCTTAGGTGAGGATTAACAAAAAAGAGAGGTCTTCAAAATAGGAAGGCGAGGGAGGCGGAGACACATTTTTCAGACCTTTTGAAATTCACTCTTCCATCTAAGAAAAGCCCCAAGTGAAGATAGGGCTGGGGTTCCCTTGGCTTTCTCATTCTGAAGCTTCCTCCCTGGATAATAAATTGTGAAGACCACTGAACTGGTAAGTCTGGAGTCTTAGATTTGGTGGTTCTTGCATTAAATAGCTCAGTAAGCCAAGAGAACCCTTTTATCCTTGTACACCTTAACAGCTACCTCTGGAAACTGAACAGAGTGGTTAAGATGTTCTTTCAGGACCCTTTCAGCTCTGAGGTTCTTTAAATCAAATCTGTTCCCTTGTAGAGTCCTACAGTTTTGTGATTAGGCAAACTCCTTAGGAACTGCTAGATAGAGGTAATAACAGAAATGGGAAGTGAGGCCATGGGGTTCAGAAAGCCTTCTCTCAGTGTTTTAGGGCATGAGGAAGTGCTGTTATGAAATCTTAGGGTTCATGAATAGTGCTTGGTGACTATACACATAATTTTGGGGTCAAAGAAGAGCCTGAAAGACTGACATCCAGTTAAAGGAAAAGGGGAAAAGACCATCTAACTTTTATCAATGATGTACTGGGAAGAAAGAGGGATTGAAGAAGTTAACAGATTGTGAGAGTTCATGAAGATGTAGAATATTCAAAAGAGCCAATTCTTTCATTCATTTCTTCATTCTTCCAGCAGATATTTATTTACTCCTTCTATGTGAAAATGATTTAAAACAATGCTGAAAAATACCTATTTGAATGGTGCTTTATAATGTAAACAGTATTGTATTTCATAGTTTCACTAGAAGTCTGGTGCACAAATTCATGCACCAGGCTGGCCTGTGGGATCAGGCCAAAACTGGCTCTCCAACATCTCCCGAGGGGTCCCAGATTTCAAGAGGTCACTGGCCAGGCCAAAGGACCCCACTGATGCACAATCAGAGCCGGGAGGGATACAGGATGTTGACCATCAGAAGAGGGACGGAGGGAGGGCTCAGGGCATGTCCAACACTTCTCTCTCAGTCCTGATTGGCCTGACTCCAGGAGCAAGCTAACTTACTAGCTGGAGTCTCTGCCCCCTGGTGGTCAATGCATGTCATAGCAAGCATTTGAGTGGCCTTAGCATATCATTAGCATATTATGCTTTAATTGGTTGAACAGCTGACCAGATGACTGGACACTTAACATATTAGGCTTGTATTATATAGGATTGTCTTAACTCTGTAGGGAATAAATGACAGATTAGTATTATTCCTGCTTAAGAATAAAACAAAGTTCAAAGAGGTTGAGTTGAATAAATGTCATAGAGATAATTCATTGGAATTAAAATTCAGGTTTTCTAGTTCAGCTGGTGTGGCTCAGTGGTAGAGCATCAACATATGAACCAGGAGATCTGTGTTTGATTCCCCCATCAGGACACATACCCTGGTTGTGGGCTCAATCCCCAGTAGGGGGCATGCAGAAGGCAGCTGGTCAAAGATTCTCATCATTGATGTTTCTAACTCTCTCTTCCTCTCTGAAATCAATAAAAATACATATTTTTTAAAAATCCAGACTTTCTTATTTTATTAAGTCACAGCTATGGTTATCTGCTCCTACAGGTTCCTAGTTTTGCCCCGTCAAGGGGATGACCATGGGCCCACCATGTTAATGTCCGTTTTCCTTCACTTGGCTACTGAGAAAATATGCATTTAGATTGTGTCCAATAGGAGGTGGGAATGTGCATTCTCTTCCCTTGAGGTGACACACCCTTAACTGGACCATAGATGAAGAGGCTGAAGTTGGGCTCCTGGCTCTGACAATAGCTTCACATTAACTTCTCTGAAACTCAGGCCTACGCATGCCACACAGATGATAACACCTACCCAGTCCAGTACAGAGTGTGTTTCTAGTCCCATGTCAGGAAGAATAGGTAGAAGCCTTTTGAAAACAAGAATCGAAGCGCAAAGGTGTGGTGTGGTGGTTTATAGTTGTTAAGTGTGTGGTTGGGGGCATAGATAACAGCCAACGCTGGCTTGACTTCAGGCTTGGAGATCAACTAAATCCAGAGGAGAGCAACTTGGAGACAATTCCTCAACAAAAGAGCAAAGTCCACCAGCAGCCCCACGCTTAGAAAACTAGGGACAGCTGGTCTCACAGCTCGGCCAGGCAGGAGCCTTGGCACCGCTCCTCAGATCAGTGTGTCTGCCTGCTGAATCGCGTGGGCCTCGCCAGGGGCTAGGCAGCAGCCTCCTTCTGGCTGGTGAGAAGCAGAGGAGGTGTGACCACCTGTTCTGCTCAGGATGACACTGTACCTCTTCACAATTTGCTGCAAAGGCAAACAAGGGCTAAGCCAGGTCTTTAGCAAAATCGCAGAGTAAAAAAACTTGTCTTCAACCTCCCCATTTCTTCTTCAATCTCCCCAATTCCTCGCTGCAAAGCGCCCCTCAAGGGACCCCTGCTAGCTCACATCTACTACTCTAATTAAAGCCAGTGTGTGGGGACTTTGACATCTCTGTTCCCAAATCCACTGAGACTGTACTGCGTCTCTCTTGTCCGGTGCTCAGCAAATGCCCAGCTGGAAATCTGGGTTGATAAAGGGCTCACTCTAAAGATCTTAATATGATCAGATTTAAAAGTAACTTTTCTCAGGAATATGGGCATGTTGATAACAGGCTCTTAAATAATTTTCCCCAAAGAAAAACATCTAAGTGCCAAAAAAGAGTATCTGCAGGAAAGTCAATGGGATGTCAGGGTTAATATATATTTTTTTTCATTTTTTATTTTTTTTAAAAAAATATATTTTTATTGATTTCAGAGAGGAAGGGAGAGGGAAAGAAAGACAGAAACATCAATGATGAGAGAAGATGATTGATCAGCTGCCCCTACACAGGATTTAGCCCGCAACCCAGATATGTGCCCTGACCAGAATCTAACCATGATCTCCTGGCTCATAGGTTGACGCTCAACCACTGAGCAACACCGGCCATCCAGGGTTGATATTGTGAAGCTAAGGCTTGAATAGGGGCAGAACTCTCCTTAACTCTCCACCAAAAACCTTTGCATTTTCTGGTCCTGATAAAGTTCTCTTTAAAATATAGAATCATTAAATAAGAACCACAAAATGCCCCCCCACTGGAGATAGAGCCTGCAATCATGGCATGTGCCCTGACTGGGAATTGATCTAGTGACCTCTTGGTGCATGGGACAAGGCTTAACTATTGAGCCACACTGGCCTGGCAAAGTAGTGGTTTTTAAATATTTTGACATGATGCACTATTAGAAATATATACATATATTTTAAATCAAACACTGCCTGTGTGTATGTGTATAAATCAAAATTTTCATGAAACAATATCTGATCCTATTATGTATATTGTACTTTGCCACTGGTTCTAGTATATCAAAATTGTTTAAATGCTGTCTTTAAACATTTCATACCTGACTGAAGGGTTATCACCAGGTGTTTGAAAAACCTAATTCTAGAGGAAACCCTCTAAGATTTCTTATAACCTTTTAATTCAATTATTCTCTCACAGTAAGTTTTCTCTCAACTCTCAAGCTTTTCCAAGCAACTGACCATTTACTTAATCTATATTTAAGCCCTTTGTGCCCGTGTGGAGTGACATTCCAAATCCAGAAAAGACCCACATATGGAGTAATGTTGGCCACGGCACAGATTAATTCTAACACATCCTGCCCACTGACTTCCAACAGCTTCGAAATGCCCTTTGCCTTTATTCTACCTGCTGTCCCCCTCACCCAATTTTATGCTGTCCTTTTTACTGGTAGAGAAAATCCACTTTCCTCCCAAGCCTCAACATCATATAACAAACCTTGGCCCATGGGCAAAGGTATCCTCAAGGGATAGCACAGGGACCGGGTGTTCCCAGGGGCACGCTCCGCCCCTACCCTTTGACCCCTGGAGGAGCTGCGCTCTAAGAACATTATGTTTGCACCAGAACCACCTCCAACAAAGTACAGGTGCTTGTGAAATAGAACTGTGCACCAGAATGAAAAAAAAATTGCATTTTCTGATAAAGAAATAACATGTTCCTGGTTTTCTGAAGAGCAAATTGGGCCAATTGCTGTGTTCAGTTCGCTTCCCAAGAGAAAAAGGAAATTTCTAAAGGTGGTGAATACAAGGAGTTTTTCAAATGTGTTATAAGAATGTGACCTGCTCATGTCCAAGAGGCCGTTAACTGCTCACTGGCCTTAATTAGAGAATATAGTTTTGTGAAAATATCCTGGAATCAGAAGATAACATTTTAAGTCTGGCATCTCTTAAATGCAGGTTGATACAAATGGTGACTAAAAACCTACACTCCTCACTGAGGAATCAACAAAATATACAACATGAGTTAATAAAAGGTAAATGGGTAGAGCAAAGGGTTTTTGTGGGATTGCATAATAAACATGACATCTCTACCACCTAGGAATTCACAAATGTCAGCTCCCTCTCACCACACATGTCAAACAGGTGGCCTGCCAACTACAGAACAGCAGGAGGTCAGGGGCAGAGTAGGGGGACTGGAAGCATATTGATGGCCTCAGGCAGTCTGAAGTGGGTGGGGTGGGTTTCCAGAGTGCATGAGGAGGGGACTCTGCTGATTATCTTACTAGGGAAATAGTGAAAAAAATAATGTGGGTCAAGTGAAAAATAACAGTTTGAATCCCACATCTGCTTTCCAATGCTGATCTTGACTAGGTTCATTTCATATGAATGTCAACCCCTTTATGTATCAAAAAAAGAAAAAGGTTAACATTGCCTGCCTTAACTATGTAAAGTTCATGTTTTATTAAAATAGTTCTGGCAAAAGAACTTTATAAAATCTGAAGTGTCATAGAAATAAAATTAATAATATTCATTCCATAAACATGTGTTGAGAACCTGAGCTGGGGCGATTTCCCTGGCTGCTTCCTTCCAACTATTGGCAATAAAATTAAATGGGAGGAGAGAGCTAGGTGAGGCTTTATAAAAGATGACACATACCAGTTTCCAGAATGATAAAACGTCACTCATTAATGCAGCAGGGGTGGGGAAGGTATGGCTGGAGGGGAGACTTGAGAGAAGAGAAGACTCCCAAAGAAAAGAAGAAATAACATGAGCAGAGATATGTAGTTAGTTCAGGAATCACATGCATATGCCTTGAACTGGGGAACTGAGAAGAATGGAACACAGGTTCTGCCCCCCACCCCCAAGGTCAACGTAATGTGGTACCTCCCACGAGAGGGGCGTGCCCTAGGTGAGTCAGTCAGTGCATCAAAGTTAGATGACATGGGAGGGGTAGACCACATCTCAGACCAGGAGCCCACCTAGTTCCAGTGTATACCATTGCATGTGAAAGCGTGTAGCACACAGAGAGGTGAACATGGCCAGCCTGAGAGAGAGCAAAGAGCCCAGCCTGTCTGTTTTATGTTAATAGGGATGGAAAATAAAGATGGCTTGTGCATGGCTTTCAATACACAATGAATGAGTGTATTCTTTAGCCTGTAAGTGGTGGGGCACAGAGTCTCCTGAGCAGACAAATGATGGTGTTAGGAAAAGTCATTCTGGCAACAGTGAGCTGGACATGCTGAGGTGGAGAAGAACCAGAGACAGAGAGAACTGGTTAACTGGCTGCAAAAAGAAACCAGGCCCAAAAGGGTGACGGCCCAGACTAAATTCATCAGGAGAAATGGAAGGATCAGACACGTTCTTTCATCTCTCAGATGGGGGTGGAGTGTGTTCACAGCATCAATCAAAGGTATTCACTAAGATTTACTTCATTTCATTTATTTAATAAATTTATTTTTTAAATATATATTTTTTTTATTGATTTCAGAGAGGAGATAGAAACATCAATGATGAGAATCATTGGTTGGCTGCCCCCTGCATGCCCCCTACCAGGGGAGGGGATTGAGCCTGCAACACGCGCATGTGCCCTTTGCTGGAATTGAACGTGGGACCCTTTAGTCTGCAGGCCAGCGCTCTATCCACTGAGGCAACACAGCTAGGGTGATTTCATTCATTCATTTATTTACTTTACTTTACTTCTGATGTTTCATTTTTGTTCTACTTTTTTAAATATATTTTTTATTGTTGATAGTATTACAGATATCTCCCATTTCCCCCTCTTTCAATGTCTTCACTACCATATTGGCATGTCCATGGGCTATGCATATCAGTATATAAGTTATTTGGTTTATCTCTTCTTGTCCTCCCAATCCCCCATCAAAATATGTCATAGGAGCAACTTCATGTTCTTCATTATTCAGGCTGCATTGAAAAGATGAAGCTCAGAGCCATCTAGCACTGGGAGCCCAGCCCTGACCCGGACCAACGAGGAGATGGAGGCTAAAAAAGAGAGGACTGTCTTAAATCGGCCAGTCTTGGTGGCAGATAAATGAGAACAGTTTCATTCTTGTGCCTCCAGTGTACCTCTTGTCACACCACAATGCCACCCTAGAAACCATCCATTGTCCAGAGAGAATGCGGTACAGAGCGAGGGTGTGGTCCTGAGAGAGACAGCTGAAGCTCTCAGCTCTAGGTTCTCCTTTGCTCAAAGAGAGAGGCGCAAGTCCTTCATCCCTGGGGCACAGGCCTCCCCATCACAGCTTCACTGACTAATGTTCACTGAACCCTGCTAAGCAACAGCCCTGGTGTTGGAAATGCAAACACAACGAGGTCTAAAATGAGTCCTGCCAAGGTGCATTGCATTTTGCTGAGGTGGAAAACTTGGGCCCGCTGGTCAGTAGAGTTTGGCATTATTTTTGCTGTGGCTAAGTCAGAAAATACTGATAGTATTGATAGTACTCCATGCATTCTCGGGAACTGCAGCATTGATTTGAAACTTGGTCTCTGTTGGAGGAGATGCCTTCAAGCCTGACCTGTTAACTTCTCACTTGGGGCCAGCCACATCCCTGAAATTTTTAACTGCTGACTGGTCGAATCCAGACAGCCTGCCATGGATCAGACTTCAGCAGCCCTGCTGACCAAAGACACTCATTGCTGTTACACCCATATCAGAATTTCTTGAATTCTGCTTGAATTGAATCCCAACTTACCCTATATTTGTAGTCAGGTATTGCCACTGCAGGCTGCCTCAGTAGGGTCAACTCGGTTAATTTCTTAGTCCTAATGCTCCTAGTCCAAGGGATTCCTCTGCACATGTTCCCTACTGAGAATATGTTCTCCTCTGAGGACAAAAGCCACAGGTGTGGGAGCCGGCATTTTCCAGGAGACCCAGAAAAAAACAGGGCCTCCCAGGTATTGGCAGCAATGTACTAGGAAGTAGAACAGAGAGGGCAGGTGCATGCACAGTGCGGCGCCCCTGAGACAAGCGAAAACCAGACCTGCGTTTGTTTGGATACTGCGTCCCTTTACTCAGAGTGTATTTAATCTGGCTGAACTGTCCCAATTAATCTGTTTGGGTTATTTATGTGGAAGTGTTGAGCTGTTGTGGCATTCTCCACCTACAGCTACCAGGTTTATTTGTGCTTCAACCTATCACCATGGTTCTCAGAGCAAGAGGAAAAGTAAAACAGAAATAAACCACCCAGAGCCATGGTATGAGCCACCCTCCTCTAATGAGCCACCACAGCCAAACAAACGAGGCTCTCGGATAGTGCGCGCATATTGCTGTAGCTATGGAAACACTCTTAGCAACAAAGAAACCTTGACCTTTCCCCATCTGTTTAGAATCCTCACAATGACACCTTAGCTTCGACATATGAAAATAAAAAAGGGCATAAATGTTACATTTCCTATGATTCCCAGGCAGCACCTAGCCCAGTGTGGATACAGCTCCTACATGAGGAAGGAATGAGGCAGTTAGTTTTAGCCCAACTAACACTCTGAGGGTGAATCTGGGCGGGGAGGGGGGTGGCCATGGCATTCTACTTGCATTAAACAAGATGACTCAGATCTACTCTGCTGCTGACCGAGAGTCCAAGAAAAGCTCAAATACTGGGCCAGGGATGGACAGCAACAGGAAAAGTGCTGGCCAGCGTAAATATTCCCATGAGACAGTATGAGATCTCTAACACCAAATCTTCTGTGAGGGCTGACACTTTCTTCCAGGCAAGTACTGTTAGCAGCCGAAGGCTGGGACAATCGAGATGAATGCAGTCCAGTTCTGTCCAATCCGATAAGCATTTAAGGAGGCTGTCTCTGTTTTCATGGACAGATAAGAACTGGAGATAGAAATACATAAGACAGGGTCTGTCTCTAAAATAGTTCTCTCTCTCTCTCTCTCTCTCTCTCTCTCTCTCTCTCTCTCTCTCTCTCTCCCTCCCTCCCTCCCTCCCTCCCTCCCTCCCTCTCTTTATCATGGTAAATAAAAAGATATTAATTCACTTAAACCAATTACAAAAACTCTGTGAAAGGTAAGATGGATGTTGCAAAAGTAATAAGGGAAGATTGGTGAAGTGTCACTTGAGCGAAACTTGAAGATGGCAGAAGATTTTCAATAACATAACTGTCATATGAGGAGAGAGATGAGTCCAAGATGTATTAACTCTTTAATGAAGGAACCAGCAGGACAGCAAAGCCAATTTGAAGGAGCTGAGAAACGGATAGATGTCAATGGGGCGGGGGATGGGGGGTGGAGGGAGAGAGCAAGGGAAATATTGCAAACTTAGATTGAAAACTGGGTAATGCCCAACAGAACAATAAAAACATAGCTTGGAGGTATCTTTTCTACACAATAACAATCATTTGCAACATATAAATCTTCCACAATTTAGCACCCAATTTTAGAGAATCTGAGCCCTAATCAAATAATAAATAAGCCAAACAAAGTTACCTTCCTCCAGAGTGTGAGATGACCTGTGGGTGCACTTGCTATAAACTGTTCTAAGATGACCTTGAAAGGGATGAGGATTCTTTTGGCCTTAGCTCCAAGTTTTGAAAAACTTTCCTTAACAAGAGTGGAATATGATTAGGAAAGCAACAGTGGAAACAAGCATCATTATAAGTGAGGGAAGAGTTGGGATGATAAGGTCATTACTCAACTCTCCACCCAAGTGCATTATTAGGAGAAAAAATAACACTCTTGGCTTTGGATGGAGTAAGAGAAAATAAGATTATTTCAATCTGAGAAACAGAGGCTGGAGTACATAATCTTATAGGATTAGAAATATGTTGAGAATTATTTACTTCCATTTGCTAAAAATCCTTGTGAGTAGACTAGTAATGAGGTAGGCAATCACTTTGGGGAAAAATAAATAGCTCCAAACAAAAAAAAGAATGTATTTGTTGCTGCCCTCTTAGAGAAATATGAAATGCTTAATACTTGTTATTTTTAATTCAGTTAACTAATACATTGAATGCAAATAATGTGTATTGAAAATATGTATTGACCGTTAATTCTAAGCTTACAGAAGTTGGAATGGAAGAAAGTGAGGGGAAGGTGGGGAAAGGCAGAGAAATGAAAAAGAAAATATAAAGGAGAAATGAGTGAAAGACCAGACTAGGAATCTAAGAGTCAAAACAAACAAACAAACAAACAAACAACAACAAAAACAGAAGAAGAAGAAGGCTAAGAGGAACATGGAGGGACAACTGAGATGGAATCAGATCAAGTCACAACCAGGAATGTACAAGAGACATCAGAAATGAGTTAAAAGAACACAGTGAGAAAGTATAGGCAAAAACAGAGCGATTCAGTAAAACTGGAAACAAAGGCATGCTGAGATTTCCATTCTCTTATTATTCACTTGCTCTGTGGGTTTCTTTGCGATGCTGTTAGAAGGAAGCAGTGATCAGCACTTGACCATTATACAACATGTTCTTCAGGCAAACCCAAGAAGGGAGAAATAGCTCTCTAATCCATAGGGAGTGTCACGTGGTCTGAATGAACTCAAGCTGGACCCAGATTCTCTGAGGGAGAGGTGTTTGCTCCCCACAAAGCTTAGCAGCTAAGAAGAGGTGACTCATGTTCAAGGCCCACCCAGTCTTCCAACAGATGGTGTGACCTAAGCGAGTCCCAAGCACTGGACACTACACGGTGTGGTGTGGCAATAGTAATGTGTCCAATGGACTTCCGGGAGCTAATAGAGTTAATGAAATGACAGATGAGAACACACTGGCAGGGATTCTGCAGCCTTCCCAGCCCAGGCACCTGCTGTCTGGATGCAGCAGGTGAGGGGCCACGCCCTCCAGGCCACACACACACACACACACACACACACACACACACACACACACACAGAACCTGTGGTGCTGAACTCCCTTTCACTCTCCTATTTCTCTGAGTAAACCTCCTCCCACTTCACTCTCAGTGCCCAACACAACCGACTCTGCCTGGCGAGGTTAACACAAGTTAGAGAGCGGCGACGGGCCGTTTTCTGCCTGCTTTTAATTTCTGTTTAATGATGTATCAGCCAGGGAGCTATCGCATCGCCTTAACAGCCTTTTCTGGGCGATAAACTGTGCGTGGTGCCCACCTCGGCCCACAAACCCCACAATTAAGTGGTCGTTTGTCCTCGAGAGCTTGGCAGGAACAGGAGTCGGAGGCCAGCTTGCAGGAGCCCGGATTATTAAAGTCATAAATAACCTGGGTGCCCCCACCCAGCCCCCCTTCTCATTTACTTCCTTTCTGTTGCTTTGGAGATGGGAAGACGGGGGACTTAATTGCTTGGAAAGAAAGTTGCCTACGGACTGCACAGCTCTGTCCGCCCAGAAACAACACAATAAACCTGGGAGGCTCAGGGGTTACAGCTCAATCAGGGCTCTGCGGCCTGGGACTGGGCTTGGCGCTACCCTCACGCTGCACACAAAGAGTCACCCCTCGGGCTAAAGGAGGCCCTGGAAGACCAGGTTCTTGGTCACCTTGTTCCATCCCCTGCACTCAGTTTTTAATAGGGTTTTCATTTTTAAAAATCATTTGGCAAGTATTATTCTAGGCGTAGAAATCCCTGAATAATACCTTGTATTTAATATCCTTAAATGTCAATTGTTTTACTCAGATATTCTATCTCATCTGATCACAGGTTTTAATTAGTATCAAAAAATATACATGGATGGCTAAATAACAGTTTATCTAGCCAGAGCTCATCTCTACAGCATTCTCACATCCAAAACATTACATAAAAGCATTACACAAAGCACAGCAGTCTTCTAGACAGTGGAAATTGATGTCATACATATATATTTCACTTTACACACAATCCTCACAAAAGTTTATGCTTTCCCAGTCCTCAATCTAGAAAGTAATAACCCTTCCGACAGGCTTATTTTTAGGGACCACTCAGTCCCCTCCCTACTTCTCTTGTCCAAATTAAGCTTGTGAAATTCACATAACATAAAATGAAGGGAACATTTCTGTGGCATTTGGCACATTCGCAGTGTTATGCAACCACCACCTCTATCTAGTTCCAAAACATTCTCATCACCCCAAAATGAAACCTCATACCCATTGCTCCTCCCCATCGCCCCTCCCGCCAGCTGCTGGCATCCAGTGACCTGCTGAATTTATGGATTTTCCAATTTCATATATTTTAGATAAATCTCATAATACGTGACCTTTCGTATCTGGCTTCCTTTATTCAGAATAATGTTTACAAGACTGTATTGTGTATCAGTACTTTATTCCTTTCTAGAGCTGGATAATATTCCAGTGTATAGATATAGCACATTTGTTAGACATTGTTTTCTGTTTTTCAATTTTTGACCATTGTGAACAGTGCTGCTATGAACATTTGTGTAAAAGTATTTATTTGAGCACCTGACTTCAATTCTTAGTGGTAAATACCTAGGAATGAAATTGATGAATCATATGGTAATTTTATGTTTAATTTTGTGAGGAACTGACAAACTAGTTTCCATAGCAGCTGAACCACTTTTCTTTCCCACCAGTAGAAAAGTGTTCCAATTTCTCTAATTTTATTTCACACGTGATTCTCACAAGTGTTTGTGTACTTTCCCAGCCTCTTGTCTAGAAAGTAGTAATCCCACTTGAGAGCTCATTGTTAAGCACTAGTCACTCCCCTTTTACTGATATCGATGTGCCTACTTATACCAGTCCACAATTTGGCCCAAAATCTGAAAATTCCCATTAAAACTTAGGCAAACTTGCTGTGAAAAAAACTTTGGTTATTTTAAACACTAAGTTCTAAAAAAGACTTTTCAGATATGCAAGGTCTCCAACATTTTTATGTACCTATTCCAATCTCCATCCAGACAAGCTTGCTCAGTGCTGTCACTATTATACTCATGGAAAATTGTGCTGGAGGCAACTGGAACGAGAGAGAAACAGTTCTGTACAGAGAAAACAAAGCCCAACTATTTAAAGTCAAGGTAACTGGTAATCGTGTAACAAGGTAAAAAGTGAGAAAGGGAACAATCAGTATATTATAATCAGAAGAATGTAAATACAATTATTAAGTTAACCAAGTCTCACAACATAATATCGAACATGTCAAGGATACAAGTGAAAACCACTCTTTATACCAAGGACCAGGACAACCACAAACTGAATGATAAAAGACAAACAACAGGTACCAACAGTGAGGTGCCTCAGATTTTGGAATTATCTGACGTGGATTTTAAAGCAGGTATCTTAAAATGTCCTCATTATCAACTATGAACCCTCTCAAAACAACTAAAAATTAGAAAATCTCCTTGGTTTTATAAGTCCGTATTTTGTCTAGGATTTCAAAGTTCTATCTTAATACCTACCTCTATTTTGAATCATGTAAATCAAAGTTTTATAAAAGGTCCAATCTCCAGAAATTTACTTTATAAAATGTTGCCCCTCTAACATGTGTGTTAAGATTTACACCGTGATCCTAATGACACTAAATTATGGTTGAGCCGAGAGAAGTTAAAAAGACTCTAGGCCATACAATGAGTCTTCTTTTAGTGATTTAGAGAGGAAAACTTTCAGGCTTCTAAACTAGAAAACCAGCTCTGTGGAGAGTGGGCAGGGCCCCAGGCCTCTAGCTTAGTGGGCAGCGCCATCTAGTGGCAGCACTTTATTTCTGGTTTCAGTGTAACCAGCATTAGGTAGATGGCTTCAGAAAAGTCCCTTAACTCAGCATCAGCAGTCTCCTGCATAAAACTGGGGATTACAGTGCTGGTACCTTCTCAGCTCCTGAGTTAAAAAAAAAAAAAAAAAGTATATATATGAAGTAGTGCAGAGCCTCGGGGTCTTTTTTATTAGTTCATAGTTTCACTGGAAAGATGAAAGTTAGTTTTTGCTTTGATGCTAACAGAAAGCAGAATACTCAAGGTCCTGTGAATTTAGATAAGTTTGGCTGAAAACTGTTGGTTTTCTCTCCTGCTAGAGCTGTGGCATATGTTAACCTAAATAATTGCTTTTGAAAATGTATGAAGTGACTCCCCAGGACCTTTCTATGGTCTGTGGCCCACACAAGCCAATTACAAAGGAAAATTATGGGCCCAGCTCTGATGCCATCTGGTAAAACTCAGAGGGGTCCGTGGAGGGGATGCAATTCTCAGTGAAAAGACAGACAAAAGCAGACTTAGGCTCCTCCCTGGCTTGGCAACAAGGTCCTGCCCAGGACTCTACAGGGATTGAGGTGCCCTGAGGCCCACTAATTGCCTTTCCTAGCCTCTGGGTTCTTCTGTTTCTCACTCTCATTCATATTCAAGACCATGATCTGAAACCTTGAACAGATATGCAAAGTGTTTCTTAAATGCAGACAATTGAAATAGAAATGTTCCTCCCTTGCACTATTAATTATTTTATAGCTTTCCCCAAGCACCCTTTGTATAAATAGTGACTTAAATGGTGACTATAAAGTGTGCAGAGGATTTCCCCCCACTTTTTCTGTCCCTGCTTCTCAGTTGCAAGTTCCATGGACACCCAATCCTTCCCTCTCTGAGTATAAGAAGAACCGCATCCAAGATACACTTTTCATTTTTTAGTGAGGTTATAAAGAACCTGAAGACCTTTCAGTACAACCCTTGCCACTAACTACCCATGTGACCCTGGTTCGGTGGCCTTAACACTTCACTGTAGCAAGGCATTAACCAGCTAACTCATGAAAAGCATCCACAGAGCCTGGTACATAGTTCTCAATAACAAATACTTGATAGAGACAAGCTGGCTGATCAACTTGTTAGCTTGCAAGGAAAAAATTCCCAGCCATCAATTCTTGACATCAATGCTTCTGACACCATTGTAATAACCTGGTTATTTAACAGGAAAGGAGTGAAAGCCCAAATAATATAAGCATGCCATTTACACAGCTTTGCCAAAAAGCTTCCACAAAAGGAAGTCACTATCTTGGCTCGGGGGCGCCTGGCTCTTGTGACCCCTGAGGCAGGGGGCTGTGCACTCCTGTGCCCACAAAGCACATGGACTGATGGACTTTAATCTGGCCTGAATGCTGAACCACAGACGCCTTATTTCTGACATTGCTGAACTCCCAGCTGCCTCTTTTCCAGGACTGGCTTAAGGGGCGGGGGACTTTGGAATCCAAGAAGTGTAACTTCAGCAAATAAAGCCTTCTTCCACATTCATCCTTCCTTGCAAGTCATAAAAAAATCATTTTCTGAAGATAATGCAAGAGCCTCAAGCCCACTGGGGTCTGGGAAGTCTGGCCTATTAGTTCCTGCAGTACAACTTTGAGTTTGTTTCCTAATACCCACAATGCATACTCTGGATGGACGTTATTAGGTAGCCAAGGTGAAAACTCAATGAAATGGGACTCTTATCTCCACTTAGAACGGGAAGGAATCAATTAGCATTTCATAATAGAAAAATCTTTGCTTATCTAAATTAGACCAGTTTTCTTTTTTTAACCCCAAGCCAATTGGTGTGTAAGCACTTGTATGTATGTATGTATGTATGTATGTATGTATGTATAGCCTGAACTGTCCTCTTATTTGAGCCTTTCTTGCCCCCAGGAAGGAGAAAGCAGTGTGAGGTGTTGATAATCAGCAATATCAAGTGTTGGTTATCCACTATAAGCTAGGAACATTATGTGCATCTCTCAAAGTCTCACAATTCTTCAGTGCTTTTCCATTCTACAGACTGTGAAACTGGGTTGAATACCTTGCAAAGATCACACAGCCAGCGTGCTGCAGAGCTGGGTTGGAAGTAAATTTTCCTGACTACGAATGGGTTCTGCTCTACATTATTCCCCAAGAAGAGATACAGCAGAGGTCATCCACAAGGGTCTGAGTGCTTCACCACCAAAATTCTCTCTCCCTCTTCTTTCCTCTGCCTAAAAACTCCGTCATTAGAGAAGATAGTGCTATATCAGAGGGAAAAGAAATTCAAGTGAGATTAATGAACCCTGAATCTGAGGACTGAGGCTTACTGTGGCTTTAAATCCTATACCTCACTGAATATCACTTTTATCACCTGTGAAATATACATAATATAACTGGTCCTTCTGCTCAGATAAGGCTTTTGTAGTTTAGAATGAAAAATCAAAATGAGGTAATATATGCAAAAGCACTTTTTCAGCCAGGTTTGCTTTTACTGTAGAAATTCTTAAGGAACTCCATGTCTTTAAATCTTAGATTCTTAAGTCTTAAAAAATGTCTATTTAAAACTCAATAGGGGAAGGTGCATTTTACATGATAACCAGATGACAGCAGAGCACCAAGGATTAGGGCAGTTTAGTCCTGTAACCTGGAGGTAATGAGGGAGGGAGGGAGGGAGGGAGGGAGGGAGGGAGGGAGAGAGAGAGAGAGAGAGAGAGAGAGAGAGAGGGGGGGGGGGGAAGGCCCCTGTTTCACTACCTACCTACACCATGCATTGACCCCTAAAGGTCACACATTTCAAGTGCCAGCAAACTTAGGACTGGCATGAAAAATACCCCCTGAGCTTTTCATCTTCATTTCAAACATTGATTTATTTTCCAAATAGAAGCTGGAACACCAAATCAACTAAGAGCACCCATCTGATAAAAGATATGCAAATACATTTATAAATATTACAGTATCATCTATAATGTTGACAGGTCAGATAAAGGCACCAACCTTCAGCTAAAACTAAATTCTAAATACAGGATGAAGATACAGAGTTTTTACACACGCACACTCAATCTATTTTATTTTCAGCTCCACAGATGGTTACAAATTGCATCTATTATTCATAGACTCCCCAATTCCCACCTACCTTCTGGTGCAAACCAGACTCCAATATTGAAGGAACCTCCAATATTTGAATTTTAAAAAACAATAGATTATCAGAATTATCAAAAAGTATTCTGGGTGTGTTCATTAATAACAACAGCAAAAAATTGCAAACAAAATCCTATATAATAAAAGCTTAATATGCAAATTGTCCCCTAAACTGGGAGTTTGACCACTTGCTATGACATGCGCTGACCACCAGGGGGTGGCACAGGGTATGTCAGCATCAGCGATGTGGTGCTAGCAGTGGGTGGCAGTGGAGGCACTGCTGGCTCTGATGGGCCCCAATGAGAGCAGACCATGGCGGGATGGTGGAGCAGGTGAGTGGGTGGCACCAGGCCAAGGCAGGTGCAAGTGAGGGCCCAATTGTCATGCTGATTACCTCGCAGATAGTGACCAGCAGTGGTGGAGTGGGGCAGGGCTGCTACCTGGCTCCCAGGAGCCGAGAGAGCCGGGTGGGGGCCTGGACCAGATGGATCAACCTGCAGATGGCAACCAGCAGCCAGTAGGCCCTGATTGCCCAATCGGGGCTGGGCCCTGGGCTGGGCTGGGGACCTGGGGGTGGGTGGCGGCGACCAACCTCCCATGGCACCTGCGTGGGGGCTGTGACCTCTTGCCAGCTACCTAGGGGCCGGGGTGACTGTGATGGAGGTGTGGTGAGAATGCAGGGTGTCCACGGAGCTTGCTCTTACTTCCCCTGCTACCCTCCCCTGGGATGCCTTCATCTGTGCATCCTCTTCTGGGTGAGTCAGGTCGAAGTCGCTGGGATCACAGGGGCCAGTCGGGCTCCTGGTGGGTTTGCACAGGAGCCAGTCTGAAGCTGGCTAGGAGAGAGTGCACTGCCTGGCCAGCTTCCGTGTGCAGTGCCACTGGGCAGCCCAGAGGCCCACACTGCAACCCAGCCTGCGGTGTCTGGCTGTGCTCACTGAATCTCCATATGGGGACTTGGGTGCCGTGACTCAGGTGAGGGCCCACAGGCCCAGATGCTACCCAGGGGCCAGAGGTCAGCTGGGACCTGCCCTTCCATGCTAGATGCTTGTGCTTTGATTCACCAGCCAGGCCTAGAGAACGCACCTGTGCACAAATTTCATGCACCAGGCCTCTAGTTTAAATTAACAACAAAAACCTGGTTAAACATTTGCCAAGCAAGAATCCATCCCTGAAGCAGCAGCCCAGAGTGACCTCCTGCTTTTCCCAAGGGCTCCATCCACTATTCCTTTTTGTCTTCTTAATAACTAATTGAGATGTAGAATCCTTGAAGGCAGTGGGAGGGCCCAGGTAGGGAAGGCAGGATGTCTGCACAAAGGTGGCCCTAGGATTGATCTGACAAGTGACTGCCCGGGCAGGTCTCCCTTGGATGGGCCAGCCCTGAGGTAGAAGTCCCTGGGAGATGATGGATAGTTTTGCACTGACTTTCTGAAAGGGTGCCTGTGGAGAGAAGTCCCAAATTGCAGTTCTTTTGTTCGTTT
Organism: Murina feae; assembly: GCA_004026665.1. NCBI lineage: Eukaryota > Metazoa > Chordata > Mammalia > Chiroptera > Vespertilionidae > Murina > Murina feae. Next base: position 19,165 of record PVJC01014876.1, read on the forward strand.
TTGTGAGCACTGACCTCTAGCTCCCTCCTGTCTCCTTCGTTCTCTCCTCCCCCACATAATTCTATGCCTAGAGAGAATCAGAATAAAAATAAAGAATAATCAGGGACAGAAGACCAGAGGGCCCATCTCTGACCTGTCTTGTGTGGCTGATGAGGCCTTGGGCTCCAGCATATCTGACAAGACATCGATGGAATCGATGAGGCTAAATGAAAATGTGCAGAACATCCGTGTTTTACATTCAGCCATTGGGAGAGAGGAGTGCCATCCAGCAGGGTCTGGAGGAGACGTAAAGGAGCAACTGGCCTGCGAGGCCCTGGGACAGGAAGCCAGCAGGAGCCGAGGCGGTTGGAGGGGGTCTTTTATGAGATTGTCAAGAATGTGCTCGTTTTATAAAAGGTGGAAAACACGGGAACCCTAAAACACAGTGGAACTTTTGCTGAATGGAAGAACGTATGCAGGTGAGTGCCACAGTTAGTGGCACAGGTTAAGGCTTCATTGCCAGGCATTACCTGGGCTTGGTATGCACACTCTACACCTTTCAGTAGCCTCAAACAAAACACAACAGCAACTCAGTGCCTGACCTGGGCAAACTCAACTGCTGACAGGCAGACACTGATTGCTCTGGGCTAATGGGTTGGCATGTTCATTCCTATTGGGCTTCAGTCAAGTCACTTAGACACTGTTTGAGGCATAAACCAGGATTTAAAAATTTTCCCAAGTTCACTGAAAGGAAGATTAATTACTGTATATATTGAACAAGGCTTTAAAGCTTCTTTAAATCCAGCGAACGCATAATTTGAATATTCCACTCTGACAATTCAGCATTTCTTCATGAAGCCTCACTCAAAGAAATTTCAATAATGTTGTTTTTAATTAGCTACTTCCTGTCCAGTTAATAAAGCTAAAGTACTTAAGTCGCCCACTAAAGTCCCAAGTCTCCTGTTCAAGACTGATGTTCTTTGTTCCACCCACCTCCACCTCCACCCCTCTGCCTCAAGCCCATAGAACCAGAGGGATGAACCAAAGGGTTCATCTGAGTGGCACAGTAATTACGATAATAGCTGATACTTATACGGCAATTACTATGTGCCAGGATCTGTTGTAAGTGCTTTATGTGCATTAACTCATTTAACCTTCACCGACACTATGAGGTAGGGACTATTATTATCCTCATTTTACGTGTCTAGTGGGTCTCTGGAGTGGCTTACTCAGGGGAACCAGTCAAAGGAAAAGGGGAGAGAAGAAATGTCCTTAGTTCAAGGACATTTACTCAGGATTGCAGGGATGAAGAGATTCTGAGCCCAGCTGTGTTTCTCAGTCAGCTTCTCCTGTGGTCCGGCTTCTTCTAATCCAGGCCTGGAACCAAGTTTTAAGGAGACGAGACAACAGGTAAAGTCTCTCTGGGTCCTGTGCATAAGGAGAGTGCTCAGGGGGACTGGTGTCTCACTCCAGTCTAGGAAACTCAGAGGACAAGAGGTAGTCAGTGCATGGCTCTGAAGAAGAGTAAGACAGAGTCACTGCTTTGATGAGGCAAAAAAAAAATGCTTAAGAATTTTTCATGGACTAGAGGTGGCCAACACAGGAGAGAGAACTGGGCTAGAACTATGTAAAATCCCAAGTAAGAAAATGCCAGGGAGAATGGAGGGTTCCAGCAAACAATGTGTTTTTGAAACAAACTGCCAAAGAGAAGACTGAGAGCAAGGCAGCTGACCAGAGAAAGTCACTGGTCACTGGTAGTCCCTTCGGGAGCCTCCAGGAGTCCATCTAAACATGCATGCTCCAGAAACAGCCTCAAACACTTAAGACCACCACCACATCACAGCTACATCAGGCAGTGCTTTTCAGGTAATGACTTTCCAGGCCCCTTACTCTCCTCTCTCCTCGTCTCCCGGGGTTTGAAGGGTCAGAAGTGATATTAGCCAGGCAGTAAGGGAAAGGTCTACAGGAGAGAAGGTGGATGGATGGTGATCCAGAACTCATCTTCCCATCTAACAACAAAATTCTCTGATTGTCTCAGAGATGGTATGTCTTCTCACCTGGGAGGTTTCAATCCTTTAGTTACAGACCCCTTTGCAGTATTAATCTTCCTTCTTTTGACTTATCGCCATCATCTTATGGCTCTATTATTGTGTATGTTAAAAAAAAATCATCCCTTTACCCAACATCCTCTTTCCTCTGTCCCCTCACTTATCTTCTCTACAGGAGATACAAATGTAACAAAAATGCCCCATTTTACTAAGTGCCAATTAATAAGTTATAACTAAAGAATTACAAGAAAGCAGCCCTAACTGGTTTGGCTCAGTGGATAGAGTGCCGGCCTGTGGACTAAAGGGTCCCAGGTTCGATTCCAGTCAAGGGCATGTACCTTGGTTGTGGGCACATCCCCAGTAGGGGGTGTGCAGGAGGCAGCTGATCCATGTTTCTCTCTCTCTCATCGATGTTTCTAACTCTCTATCCCTCTCCCTTCTTCTCTGGAAAAAAATCAATAAAATATATTTTTTTTAAAAAGAATTCAGAAGGTTGGAGAGATCACTTTCAACACAGTTTTGAGAAAACTTTGGAGGAGATGCCAATAGAAATAAGGCTAAAACATGACTAGAGATACCGTATTTTCTGGCGTATAAGACAACCCCCAACTTTTGAGATTTTCCTGGACAGAGAGACGGTATGTGGCACACAAAGGAGCCGACTGGAGACTCTTACGGTCTCCGATTGGCTCCACTGAAATGAATGGAGTGCAGCAGTTTTTGAGCTCCCCCCACTGTATGCAGTGACCGGCTCGGAAGTTTCAGCACCCGCCCATAAGATGACACCCGGTGTATAAGACGACCCCTGACTTTTGAGAAGATTTTCCTGGGTTAAAGTGTCATCTTATACACTGGAAAATATGGTAAGTTAAAAGCTTGTAGGCAACAAAAATAATTTAAATATGTAAAGCAAGGAAAAGGCAAGAGAGAGGATGGAGCTTGCCTATTAGTTTGGGCATAACTCTCATATGAAGCTATGCCAAGGACTTTCCATCTTTACCAATTCTCTAATCTGCATGTTATAGAAACCACAGTCCAAGGGCCTATAGGATGTCTCCTAATTACATACTTCCTTTCTAGCTGGTAACTTCACTCTAGAGACACACTCACAGATGAGAATTTAGGGACAAATAGACATTATAATTAGTGGCATTCTCTGAAACGGTGTCTTAAGTAAACCTTGTTAATCTCCTCTGTCACTTGATATTTAATATTTATTTAGCACCAAGATAATAACTATTCATTTCAAAACAAAGTCACAAGGTTATGTGACTTTGTGACAGGTTAATTTTAAAGGATTATTATTGCATTGCTCTTCTCATTTTTTTGTTTATTACTTTTTATGGAAGTTGCATGAGGCAAAAAAGCTAGATGGATTAGTGGGACTTCTAGTCTTAAAAGATAAAAAAATCACTTGGTTAAAATCAGAGGAGATATATTAACAGTTCTAGGGGAGTTATTTCAAAAGTCATTAAAAAACTAAGCTGATTCAAAAAAGATTTACTTCAGAAAGACAGTTTATGCTTAAATATATATGTAAAAATATCTTGAACTCCATACTGAAGGCTGCTGTGGGTTACTTTTTGGCTACATTTTCATATCCTACTTTAAGCATCTGCATCCTAGGAGAACTGGCAACTATAGTTTAAAACACAACAACCCAAAAGCAGTATTTGTAAGAGAAAATGAATGTCTTATTTAAAATGAAAAAATGAACTGTAAAAGAATGAGCTATAACATTTAAATCTTTAAGAATTGTGAATTAGGCAAAAACAAATACTGTACACAGAAGGAAAGAAGGGAGAGATAAACAAAACAAAAAAGCTTCTAAACTAAGACAATTAATCCAAATTCATCTAACTGCTCTCCTGAGGTGGTAACAGAAAAAAAAGGACATTTCAAACTCAAAGAGTATAGTGTTTTACTATCTAATCTAATAAAGGCGTAATATTGAAATTTACCATTTCTCCGGGACACTTAAGCCACGCCCACCAGCCAATCAGATTGGCTGTATGCAAATTAGCCCAGCCAAGATGGCAGAGGCAGCAGCCCCGGAGAAGCCGTGCAACGCACAGGCCGCAACCTCCGGGGGAGGAGCAGGGTGCTGGTGATAGAGGCCTGGAAATAGATCCGGTCTCGGATTACAGGCAGCAGGGTGGAGGGACTGAGCCAGCTCCGCCCCCGAGGCTGAGGCCTGGAAATAGGTGCAATCGGGGCACACAGCACACAGGGAGGCAGGTGTGTCTGCTCAGCAGCAGGCCCCCCCCAGGGGCCATGCACCAGCATCCACCCCCCGGCCTGCCACCTGGCTCTGCGCCAGGTGTGTCCCCTCAGCAGTGGGGGCCCACCAGGCGTGTGCGATGATGGGCCACCCAATGGGAAACGTCCACGCCTGCCCTCACCAGCCCTCCCACCCCCCAGTGCACGAACCGTGAAGGGGCTGTGGGCAGCCTGAAAACAGCCCTCAGCCTCTCAACCAGGCTGGCCAGGCACACCAGCAGGTGGACATCCCCCGAGGGGTCCCATACTGTGAGAGGGCACAGGCTGGGATGAGGGACCCCCCAACCCCTGCCGAGTGCACAAATTTTTGTGCACCAGACCCCTAGTCTATATTAATAAAAGTGAAATATGCTAATTAGACCAGATGTCTTCCGGACGTCTTTTCAGACGAAGCCACAGCTGTGAAGCCCAAGGCAGGCTGCCACGGCTAGGAGGGCCCAGCAATTGATGCAGAGCACGGCCTGATGGGAAGGACCTTCCTGTGGGCGGCAGTTAATGGCAGAGCCTGGCCTGGTGCACTGGACCTTCCTGTGGGTGGCGATTAATGGCAGAGCACGGCCTGGTGGGAAGGACCTTCCTGTGGGCGGTGATTAACGGCAGAGCTCGGCCTGATAGGCAGGGCCTCCCTGTGGGTAGGGTCAATACCAGAACCCAGGCCAGGTGAGAAGGGCCTCCCTCTGTGGGGAGATAGCTGGCAGGCCCCACCCACCTGCCACAGTGTCACTGGCTGGTAGGGTGATGGACCATGGGGCCCCCAGATCAATGCTTCACAGAGGGAGGCCCTCCCCACCCTCCCCAGGATCTGGGATTAATCACAGGGCAGAGGGAGGCCCTTCCCACCCGGCCTGTTTTTGCTGTTTTTAGATAATGACTTTTTATTTTTTATTTATAAATAAATTTATATATTATTTTCATATACATTTTACTAATTTTCTTTCATCTCTGACACTTCTATTATAGAGAAAGGGCAAATAGCAATATTAAAATATTTCCTCTAATTAATTCCCTTTCAGTGTGCATGAATTTCATGCACCAGGCCACTAGTCCTATATAATAAAAGGCTAATATGCAAATCAATCAAAAGGCAGAATGACCGGTCACTATGAAATGTACTGACCACCAGGGGCCAGATGCTCAATGCAGGAGCTGCCCTGTGGTGGTCAGTGTATTCTCACAGGGGAATGGCGCTCAGCTGGCTCATGGCTGGTGAGCACAGTGGCGGTGCCATAAGCCTTTCCCGCCTCTGCTGCCGGTGGGTGGTAAGGAGCAAAGGGTCCCCGACTGTGAGAGGGTCAGGCTGGGCTGAGGGACCCGTCCCCCAACCCAGTGCACAAATGTCATGCACCAGGCCTCTAGGTACAGAGCATAAAATTTCTCCCAAATTCTCATATGCACATGAGCCTAGAATTAGCTTCTCACATTCTAGGTTATTAATAATGTGTATATTTGAAAATAAATATATACAATATTTTAAAACAAAACCCTTCAAGAACATATTTAAGCACTGACATCCAAGAGATTCAGACACCATGTAACATTTAGGATATATGGTAACTGGAAGATTAAACATTCTTTCTTGCTTGTTACTCTGAAGTCTTCATTATACGCAGGTTACTTCTTGGGGGACTGAACTCAGTTTCATTTTCTCCAGTACTATAAAAATTAACAACATAAAGAAACAAAGAGAACATAATTAGCTTTAATGTTCACAAAGAAAAACAAACAATAGTTATAGATTTATAAGATGCTTAGAAAAAGATAAACACATACTTTTTACAGGAAAAAAACAAACCTTTAACTTATTCTAGTCCTTTAAAAAACAATCTTCTGTAGCATGGCTCAGTGGTTGGGGGGTCGACTTACGAACCAGGAGGTCATGGTTTAATTCCTGGTCAGAGAACATGTCCTGGTTGATGGCGAGCGTGCAGGAGGCAGCCAATCAATGATTCTCTCATCACTGATGTTTCTCTCTCTCTCTCTCTCTCTCTCTCTCTCTCTCTCTCTCTCTCTCTCTCTCTCCCCGCCCCCCCTCAATCTCTCTCTTCCTTTCTCCCTCCCTCCCACCTTCCCTTCCCCTCTCTCCCCTCCCCCCTTCATCTCAGAAATTATAGAAAAGGAAAATTAAAGAAATGATTAAAGACCCGAACAGGCTTTGATGACACAGTGGACACTACGTGAGGAGGAAGTCAGACAGGCTTTAAGCTTAGGAAATCAGCAGTATTAGTAACTGCGTTAAGAAGTCAGGAAGTAGTTCACGAGGAGAGGCATGTGAGGGTGGAGGGGAAAGAGGCCTAACTTTTCTGTTTGCTAACCATTTTCCTAATCATCATTATGAAATCCATAATTTAAATGGGTTTCAAATCTGAGGTTTATCATCATCAGCTAGTGCGGAAAGGTTTTCCCTCATCAGACATTTGTATGAAAGATACTGTTAGCAGCAAGTCTACCGGTACACCTTTTCAGTGGGTGGTATGCACTGCTTTTCTCAGCCTCAAAATCCTTCCCTAAAACTTCGCCATGCATCAAAACTTCAGAAGCGTAAAGTCTCAGTTGGCATGGCCTCCACTAAACTCAAAGTCATTTGCAAGCAGGTTTTATAATCATCACTAGCCACAATGGACGAAGACACTCATGTTGACATTCCACTAAGAAAATGTAAGTGGGACATTTGAGAGTGAACTGTGCATGAAACATATTCATGTCAGCTGACCAGTGAGGTATCAAAAAAGGCTTAACTCCCCAAAACATCCCAGAAGAGACAGGAGCTGGATGAGGAGTGTGGCTCCATGAGGACTCTGGGCAGCAGGTGGAGAAGCGGGAGAAGCATGCTTCCCTCAGGGAACTGACCTGGGCAAACTTGTGAATCTGCTCCACCACTGCAGCAAACAGGGCGTGGACACTCTCATCAATTAGACTCTGCATGTAATGCACCGCCTCCTCGTCCGACAGGTCCAGGCGGAATTTGTCCTGCACCTACAAGGCCACAGTCTGTTAGTCTTCTGAACAAAAAGAACCAGGCATATTTCAAAGACACAGAATTAAACTGATGTAGACATTACACTGCAGTATGAGCTATTTCTACACCAAAGAAATAATTCATGACTTATAAGAAGTTCTGAAAACTGCTCATTTGAGTGTGGATGTTTACTGTTTTTGCTATATGCTCTTTAAAAAATGTTTTTATTGATTGCTTTTAGAAAGAGAAGAAGAAAGGATCAGTTATGTCAGAATTCAGGGCTTTTGGTGCCAATTACTATTTTCCACCATCAGAGAAATTCCATTTCTGACACTGCTGATGCCCTTTAGAAAGTTTATAATTCAAGTTAAAAAAGCTATACTTTCTTTCTTTGAAGTTCAATACTGATAATCATACTGATATTTAAGATCATCTTGTTTTATTTTTGGGTAAATAAAGTGCTTTACATACACACTCCTCCCTTTCCATGAATAAAGAGTCAGAAACTGATATGGATAAAAATCTTCAAATCTACTACCCTTCCTTCCATCTCCTGCTGAAACTCACAGTAAGACAGCTTGGAATAACTGCTCATCTACATGATGGCTTTCCTGTGTTCTTCTCTTTGCAGGCCGAGGGAAAAAGCAGGTCTCTGCTCTCCTGATACAGTGGAAACCCCTGTGACCATAGGTATGGGTGGGAAGGACAAAGAATGGTTGTTTTCTCCTATATGCTACTGGAATATTTTGCTTCTGAGTCTAGCATGCTCAGCCTGGGAGTCCCAGAAACCAGGTATCCTATTAGGATATTAAAGGAGAGTTTAACTTTTTAGGACAGAGAGTAAGGGCTACGGTAGAAAGCTTTCTCTCCGAATACACTGACCTATTCTTATGACTGTGGGTATGAACAGGGAGTGGGCAGAGCTGAGAGGCTGCTGTGTTCTGGAATATGCAGAAAATTATTCACAAGGTCTCTGTCTTAAGAATCTAGAGGCCAAGAAAACACGGGGAAATGGGTTGTTAAATCTTTCACATATGAAAAGTAGACTGTGATGTTCGAGGATGTATAGAAATTACCTTTTTCACAGTTTTATCTGGTTCAAGAGCAATATCTGGAATGTTTGCATCCACCATCAAGGAAAATAAGTTCAAAATTAGATTAGAATACCTAAGGGTGATTGGGGAAAAAACAATTTGTTAGAATTTTGCAGTTCTTCTCATATCAAAAACACTCCTAGAAACAGTGGTACCTGGATCTCTATAACAATTACTGTTACCCCGAAGGAAAATGGAATGTGAGACTATTCACCAGCTGTCTCAATGAAAAGCAAGCCTCAAAAAATATCTTACTCTGGGGTCTTCATATAATACTATTTCTAGGTCCTACACTATGGAACAAACTTTTGGAGTAATCACCTAACAGTGACTTTTTTTTCCTTCAGTTTTTAGCGAGTACATTCTTTTTAATGGGGTGTAAGAGAATCCGTTTTATACCTAATTAGCATTTGGCTAAGCAATGAATATCTGCCTTTGCTAAATGATGACAAGGATCTGCCACTCTTAAGACCATCTCAGTGCCAGGGGTAAATGCACTGCCATCCCACTAACCATTCAGGAGTACCCTCCAGAGACACGCATCACCACTTTAGAAACCACAGTGAGTGGGCTGAATAGAAGCAATGCTAAATGAAGGAGAAAACAGCTAGTACTCTACAGTATTAAAAATGGGCAGAATACTTAAATATCATCATCTTTGGATTATGCTGACTCCAACAGGAACTACAGGTTTATCCTCAAACTTTCACCTTACTCCAAACAAAGAGAAGGAGTGCTACTATTCCACATGCTCACCCAGAGGTGGAGCCCGGGGGACGGGGTTCCTGAGTGCACAGAGGCACGATCCACCTCCTACCCAGACCCCCCCGGAACAGCCATGCTCTCAGTGGTCCCTCGGCACTCTAGTGATGAAAGGAGGTTCAGGTTAGACTTTGGAGGAGGGTGTGAGTAAGACAGCTTTGGTTTCAGGAGAAGGGCCACCACAGGTGCCCTGCACTGTCCTCTCTAGGGCACGGAGGCCAGGATGCAGGAAGTGCAGAATCCTCATTCAGCCATCTGCCTATCCATAATGTGAAAAAGCTCAACCTGTGACATAAAAACTATTTAATGCTGGAACTGTGATGATAATGGAACTAAAGACAAAAGTGACTATACACATAAACCTCAAATTACCTAATATAAATATTTATATTGCCCATGGAAGCCAAGAGGGACTATAATGAAAATTTCTACCTGGATATAATCCTCTCATCAAATTAGGCCCTAAGTCACTGATTCTGTTTGGGGAAAAAAAAAGTATGATCATATCAAAACAGTTTTAACTTAGCTTGAAGTTACTGGTTTCCTTGTGAGAACTGATAAAAAGCATATCACAGATGTCACTTCACTTCTACTTAAATAATTTTATTCATTCAACCAACAAATATTTACCTAGCACTCACTCTATGCACTGCTCAAGACACTAAGGACATACTGGTGAACTGAACCATCAAGGCTCCTACATTCACGAAGCTCACATTCTGGAAGAGGTTGGGAGCTCACACCATAAACTGTTTAAGAAATCAATGTCATACCTGGGTGACTGATATAAGATTTAAAAAATAAAGTAAAACAGGAAATGGCCAGAGATTGAGGGGTGGGGAGTCACCTTAAGGAAGTATGATTTTATTCTAAATGCACTGAGAAGCCACTGAATTTAAAGAGTGGAACAACACACTCAGATTTGCATTTCTGAAAGCTCACACTGGCCACCTTGTGGGGAATAACAATGGGGGCGGGGGAACTTTCACAGACTCCAGGGGGAAGAGAAACAATATGGAAGTGAATGAGTATATTCTGGGGAAGGAGTAGGTGACATACATGCGGAGGTGGGGAGAGAGAACAGGGACTTAATCTCACCGAGGATTTAGCCTAAGAAATGGGAATGCATGGTTACCTATCAAAATAATAATGAATGAAGAACAGGATTTAGGGCAGGGAATCAAGAATTCCATTTTAGAAATACTGAGTTTGAGATGCCTTCTAAATTCTCAGCAAAGATATCAAGTAGGCAGTTAGGTATATCTCAGGGGAGCTATCAGGGCTGACAGAATTAGTTTGATGTCTTCAGCATTTGGATCCTATTTAAAGTTACAAGTGTGGATTAAATGCTTACGGAGAGAGTTAAGGGGAAAAAAGATCAGAACCCACAGACCAGCGGTTCTCAACCTGTGGGTCTCAACCCCTTTGGTGGTCAAACAACCCTTTCACAGGGGTTGCCTAAGACCATCCTGCATATCAGATATTTACATTACGATTCATAACAGCAGCAACATTACAGTTATGAAGTAGCAATGAAAATAATTTTATGGTTGGGTCACAACATGAGGAACTGTATTTAAAGGGCCAGGAGGTTGAGAAGCACTGCCCTAGACTGATAATGAAAACTGTAGACATTAATTGTGTAGAGGTAGACAGAAGAGGACAGGAACCAGCGAAGAAGCAGTGACCAGTAAGAAACAGAGAAAACAGGAGAGAGGCTACACCAAATATAAGAAAGGTTTTTAGAAACAGAGACATGGTCAGCTATGCCAAAGATGCTAGGAGCAAAAATGGCAATAGATACACCTATATATCTTGAGTAAGACTAGCAGCCTTACTAGAAGGCGAAGAAAGGAGGCGAGTAAGTGGAAATAGTGAAAACGGGACTTTCTAAAGTAGATGCTAGAACAACTCTATTTTTCTTGCTCTATAAAATGAATTTACCAAAATTCTCTGCCAAGCAAACCCACTTACCTTCGCAGGTGGAGGAAAGCCGTGTAGCACTGCTTCCGGAACTCCTGGTACTGCTCGCTCTGTGTGCCCCCCATGCCTTCCACCATCTCTTTATTCAGCTTCATTGGAGGAGGAAGAGGCTTCGGATCCCGACCCAAGATATATCCAAAGTCTATGTGGAAGAGTTTGCCTAGGTGTTGATAAGAAACACATTTGTTTTCATAATTATCTTAAGGAATTAGGAAGGGGATATGTCACACATTCGGTAAAGCGGTTTCTCTTCATAAAGTCTATCAGTTCATGACAAAGTCTAGTAAATTGATAACCCTCTAATCTCAGGCTTGTGAGTTGCCTTCAGAGCATATCTTGGTTCATTAAACTCACATTCATCCAGCTAAAATTATGCTTAAAATCATCCCACAGCAATATTAAAAATTTAAATCCTACTTTTAGATCTCCATAATCCAGTTAGGAAAGCCTGAACAACTTCTTTAAGATGTTAGTATAAATAAGTATCTTGTAGCAAGTTTTACATGCTAACATGTATGCAAGCTACCCTTCATATAGCAGAAGGCCATTTCTTTTAAGTATTTTTTGGACAAAGCCACAATCCCCTGCCAAAAAAATCCCTTATATTTCACATTATACTGTTAGCTTCTTCTGAAACATTACCAACTAATCTGTGTCACTCATTACCTGCAGACTAAGAAACCAAGCACAGTGTTCATGTCAGCCAAGAGCTGAATACAGCTGCACTGCCCATGAAGATAAACCTGGAGCAGTCATCTAAACTCACAGACCAGGTATGTAAGAATAGGATCATTTGTTCACTTTAGAGCAGCGGTTGCCAACCTTTTGGACCTCATGGATCACCAGTAGTCTGTGGACCACCAGGCAACCGCTGCTTTAGAGAATGCTTCACCACAGAATTCATAAACATCTTATAATTTACAAGAAGTTGTATAAGGCAGGGATGCTATTTGTTTTCAGACATTTCAGCTAAGGTATATTAAAATTATTTACTTATCTTTCTTCTCCACACTAAACTGCTAAAGAACCATTAAGAATCTTAAAATAAAAAACCTCGTTTCATTTATTTTTGTTATAGTTCTAAAACCTGGGATAATGGAGAGTCAATGTGGCTATTTTGCATTTATTTAACCAAAGTCATCTCAATTTCACATTTACAGCTTAGACAACTTTCAATAACATTGTTGATGTGAGAAATTTTCTTCTGGAAATCTGAAAGTTCTTATAGTGGGTTGTTTTGTTTTAAAATTTCCTGCCTTCGTTTCCATGAAGATCTATAATAAAAACAAAAAGGCCGCCATGGCCAGGTAGACCAGTTGGATGGAGCATTGTCCTGTAGACTAAAAAGCTGCAGGATCGATTCCAGGTGAGGCAACTCATAGATGTTTCTCTCTCACATGATATTTCTCTCTCTCCCTAAAATCAACAGAAACATATCCTTGGTTGAGGATTAAAAAATAATAACAACAAAAGAGGCCAAATCTGGATCCTCTGGATGCTACCTTACTAGAAGTACGTTAGTGTTATTTCAGTGTTCTTTACTGAGTTTGTATCCAACAGCAAGGCAATTTTAACTGTTGCAGGCTGATACTAACAGAAGCAGGGTTAGTTATACCTTGACATTATATGGCAGCATCTTGACAATGGAGGTTATAAAGTAGGTTCAAGTAGAGAAAAGCGGTATAAGAATATTCACATGGGATATATTAACAAACTTCCACTATATTATCCGTACAATCGTCACACTGCAAGTGACAACTTCAATTTACTTTTGTCATTTTAATGCTGCTAGATCAAAATTTGCAACTTTGTAACATGATTTAATTCATAAATCTGTTTTTTAGTTATAAAAGAGAACATGTACAAGAAGTTAATACCAGGTTTTATGTGGTACATATTTAAGATTATAAAATGCAATATGTCAACACAGGTGGTTTCATTTCTGTTTAAAACAATTTTGTGTATTACTCATAATTGAAAAACACATTTCAGAATTCCAAAATAGGCTCCAGAGGTCTCTAAACACAATGAAATCAAGTTTTTGGAAAATCCTGAGTTCACCAAATTCCCGAATGAACTCCATGATTCCAGAAAGATAAAAAATTAGTCTTAGAATAAGATTTGGTAATTGCAGTACTCCCTGGGAAAGCATCATCTCCTAATCTCTAACTTTATTTTTATTGTTGGCTCTATGACAGATGTCCCCGTTTCCTCCCCCTTTGCCCACCTCCACTTAGCTCCACCCCTCCTTCCCTCTGGCCATCACCACTCTGTAGTCTGTATCTATGAGTTATGCATATACATTCTTTGGCTAACCCGTTTGCCTTCAGTTCATTCAGTTCCCTTCCTCCTCTCTGACAACTATGAGTCTGTTCCATGTATCCATGCCTCTTGTTTTATTTTGTGACAGCATGGATGGACCTGGAGATTATGATGCTACATGAAATAAGGCAGTCCAAGAAAGACAAATACCGTATGACCTCGCCTACATGTTGAACCTAATGAACAAAATAAAAACAGAGGCATCTCCTGTTCTCTTAAGGTACAAGGGAATAGGCTATTTTTGAATTATCTAGAATTTGGTGAAAAGTCCATGATCAACTTCTGTTAAGTATTTTACTGCCTTCAAGTAAATACAGGGTGGGGAAAAGGTGGGTTTACAGTTGTTCATATGGAAAATAATACAATGATTAATAAATCATAATACAAGAATAAACTCTATTTCATATACCCACAACTGCAAACCTAGTTTTGCCCCACCCACCTTGTATATACTCTCTGTCCAACTAAGCTAAGCACTTCATTTGGTGCTTTATTCTCATTCTGGAGTTACCATTTATTTTCTGCCTTGTTAGACAAACACCATTCTCCCCTTATTTGTACAGGTCTAGCTAAAATTTCATTGGTTTTATTTAATTATGTAAGTGATACTTTATTTTGTTATGAGTATAAATTCTTAATGGTACTCAGCACTTGAACAGATAACCTATCTGACCAAGCTTTGATTCAAAACTGCACCCTTAATGAATCACAACATCCCAGTATCAAAAGCTATCAGCCATCATACATGGTTATTTAATGTGCTCTCTGCTTTTAATAGGAAACCCAGTCCCACTTTTCTTCATTTCATTACATTGGAATTCCAATGTCAACTATGCCTCGCTGCTTTCAAATGAAGAGTGTATTTCTCTTCTTCTTACAAGAAAACTCTCAAGGAACAGGATTACTGCTTAATTATAAGGCATAAAAGATTCAGTATCTAACAATGAAACCATTATTATGCTTTGCAAGTTCACAGAGTCATGTATTTTGAAAAGAGGCTATTAATGCTTCAAGAAAATGTACCTCTTAAATAGGAAAGAGAATGAATGGCTCTTTTAAAGTTAATACCGGTAAAGGAAACTTGTAAAGATTTAAAAAATGCACTTCATAAAACTGAAAGTTTAATTAGGAATTTCAGGAAGATTATTCAAATCTATTACCTTAAATAGTCAGGAAGTAAAGTATACATAAAACAAACTGAATGCTGACTGTAATTATCTCCTATATACAAGGGGTAAGAGGAGTTAATTAAATTTTCCTGTTATTTGCCTAAGTGACAAGAACTTATTTCTAAAATTTTAGTTCAAGACATTTGCAGATCTTGGATTAAAGAGAATGCATACTACTGAAATAATATTTAAAAGAGTTTTAAAATTTGCATTTTCTCTAATTAAAAAAAAACCCACATAGCAATCATTAACATTTTCTTTATAAGATTTCAGTAAATATAAGAAGACTTCTTAATACTAAATATTCAAGAAACTTTCAAAAGATCAGATTTTAAATAATGTCTAAAAAGAAAACTATTCACATGAAGATAAGTCCTTCTCATTACTTAAATAACTAAAGTAATGATCAAGACTTAAAAAGAATTTATGGCTAAAACGTGAAAGTCTTATGAGCCTGGCTCTGTTTTATATTGAGGAAACCAATCAAATTGGTAGATAACAGTATGTCCAGAGTTTACAATGAAAGTTTAGACAGGAAACAAATTTTCCTGGAAACCATAAGAATAGATAAAAATGACATTTAAAAAAAACCCTATTTCGTTTATTCATTCTAAAAGCACTTACTGGGTGCTTACTAAATACATAAAAGTTTTTATAGCCCTTTCTCTCATTTCCTAGAAAATAAACAAGCACATTAAGAAAATAAGTCTGTAGTTTTAGGTTTTGCAGCATACTTAACCTACCAAACTAACTTAAATACAAACAGCTGAGGAAGCACCACTATTTGAATAGTAACTAAGTTCTTTCCATATCAGAAGATTCTGAATAGCATAAACTGTATTATGTCTTGAGGGAAAAAACAGGACAAATAAATATAGTATATTTTTTAAGCTTTACTTTAAAATACAGAAAGGATAACATTAAATCAATGAGCAAACGGTTCTCTTCTATAACTTCCTATGCTACTAAAATTAAGAGCCACTCAAAAGAAAATTTAAAGGTGGTAACTTTAAAATGTTTGAAATTTACAGTGGTAAAAAGGAATTTTTTGAAATAAGTTAATTATTTCCTTGTCTCTAAAATTAGAGGCCTGATGCATGAAATTTGTGCAAGAGGCTCAGCCCTTGCAGCCCCAGCAGCTGCCCCACCTTCATCTGATAGGTTGTCCAGACTGTCTTTCTACTGTTCGGCTGTCCAGTATAATTATATTATGCTTTTATTATTATAGATTATTATTATAGATTATTATAGATTATCAGCTACATAGTCAAATATCTGCTACATAGTCAAAAAATGGAAAGTATTCTTACTTCCTGATGGTAAAGCAAACAAAACCATAAAAGCTAGTTAACCTCAAGAATTATTTATTACTAGAGGCCCAATGTGTTGAAGGCCGTTAGAATACACTTGGCTTAATTTACGTCAGCTGAGACTCAGTTCAGAGGGAAAAGCCACGCTCTGGGGCTGTATTTCAGTCGAAGACTTAGCACCATCCAGTCTGATTTTTCTGCCCAGTGTTAAGGGGATGGACTTCATAATGTCAAAGTTACCCAGATGTGTTGTAACTTCCTGTAATTCGAGTATTTAATTAAGAGCTTCCAAGCTGGTGGTCTCTCTCTCTGGTGTCTGGCACCTCACCCGGCCCAAGCTTTTAAACTATTTTATGTCTGTCTTTCATTATTTCCTTAATCCCTATAGTGCCTCCTAGATTGCACGAACCAGTTCTAATCTCCTCCTCCATGCTGGACGTGAAGGAGGAGACCCCAAGGGACCCAGAGTGTCTCTTATACCAATGAATGAAGATTCATGCAAAAATAGGCCTTCCTGAGAGAAACAAGATGGCGGCATAGGGTAGACACCGTATATGCAGCTGTGAACAACGATTTCAGAAAAACCACGAAAAGAACACATGGACACCACTCGCACCCACAGGACGGCTGGCTGAGTGAAAATCCTACAACTAGAGAAGAGTCTGAGACTCAGAGGAGTGGCGGAAGCAAAGTACAGAGGTATGGAGGCGCGCGCACGGGCTCGGGGAAGGGCTGGTACCGGAGGTCGCGGTTCTTTTCCAAAACGGAGAG
>PVJC01014877.1:0-35846 GCA_004026665.1 Murina feae
CACCACTGTTATTAGCAGATGTCTTGGTAGTAACGGATTTCCTTTTTTATAGCACCCAATGATCATTTTGCTCATGTTACTTTCATTTTGCTCATTTCTTTCTAAAAGTCTTCCCTGTGGCTGTCCACACCCAAGGCTCAGGTCAAAGCTACTCTTCACTGTGCTGTGAGGCCTTTGAAGTGCTCTGGCAGAAGGAGGCAGTGAGCCTGCCCCCACCTCTTCCATCTCCTCCTGGTAACCAGGGCCCTGAGGCTCCCTTAATCACAGCTTGCTCACTCAGGCAACTGCTTTTGACCTTGGCACCTTCTCCTGCACTGTGCCAGGTGCCTGGGGGTGGGGGGGGAGGCTGCCAGCTCTCCCAGCTGCCACGCTGACTCTCTTCCATCATGCAAGTGATCTGGGAAACCCCATCTCCCCTCCAGCAGGGATCAATCTCCCTTGACTGATCATAGGAGAGTGCTACTGTGTGGACACACAGTCCTGCTACCCTCCCCTGCACACACTTGGCTCACCCTCAAAGCCCCTTCTGATACAGGCTTTCTGCTCAAGACTTTCTGTCTACTTGCATCCAAGTGCCCGTCTCTGTCAGCATTTGTTAAAATGTGAACGTGTAAGGTGGGTCTCATTCTATTCTCTGTTCTGTGCATTACATGTGCGTAAACATGCCCAATGGAGGGGCTGGGCCTTACAGTTGACAAAGCCGTTCTGCATGAGCACTTTCCCTCTCCTCCGCCCTGTCTTATGCGCCTGTGCTTTTGTGGCTGCTATTCCCCCCTCCTTAGAAGCATGTCTTCTGCCTTATACCCTAGTAAGTGCCTGTCCTAAGGCAGGCCTGGGCATAGATAGGCTTTGTGAGATGCTTGCTGACCTCCTCTGGTTGAGTTGATGAGATCTCATTGGGAACTCTACTGTACCTTTGAAGGCATCTTCGCCAATGCACTGTGACTATCTGTGCAGCTTTCCTGGCTGGCTTCTTGAGGGCAGGCAATATGAGTAATTTAACTTTTCATCCCAATGCCCAGCACAATGCCTGGCTACAGATGAATGAAGCCCATGAGGAGGGCTCTGGGCGCTAGCTATGCTGGGCAGTGCCTTCCATGGCGTTTTCTGTTCAGCCTCACCTCTTCCTTTGCCCTGTTTTTAGCCTAATTCCTTTCAAGGCTCTGGCATGAGTCTCTGAGCTCATTTTCATGATTGCTTTAAATATTTGGGGCTGTTGGCATGCCAACAGGGGGACCCACGCTAAGGAGAGAGAGGAATTCTCTAGTTGCTTGGGTCCTGCCCAAACACAAAAATGTGCCAGAGGCAGGGGAGCGTTTGAGAAAGTGCCAGATTGGGTTGAACTAAACCACTTTTCTACCTGGCTCAGGGAGCAAGAATTTTGGCAGGAGACAGAAAGTGAGAGGACACAGAGGCCTGGGGGCAATGAGGTGTGTGTGTGTGGGGTGATGGGATGGGGGGAGGATGGCATTCCAGGGAAACCCAGGGGGAACCCTGATGGAAATGAAAGGGCAGCAGCAGCAGGTCTGGAGAAGCAGTGACTGTGCCTGAATCAGTGATGAGCCTTCTGGATGCAGACAGTCCTGGAAGCCAATATTGAAAACCAGGTAGACAGAAGAACAGGAGAAGACTCTGAATCAAGTCTTGTCATGGAAAAACTTGAAGGCCACAAAAAAAAAGTAAGACAAAAAACCACGCATGAGCATCTGTGTAAGGAGAGGCCTCAAAATTCACCCATACAGCCCTGTTACTTGAGAGATCAGGAGACAGAAATTCAGAGAGAAGTGGGGTGACCAAGTTTGAGGGTTAATGTTGGTAGGACTAGGACTGGGGGCCCATATCTCCTTGTTCCCCTCCCAAAGCTCCTACCTGCTCAAGGGCAGGAGGGGAGCTAAAATGGTGTCCTTCAAATTTTCCCCAACAGGTGTTAGGAATACAATGGAAAGCCCGGCTTCTGCTTGCATGCTAGGCACAATGCTAAGTGGTTTATCTCAGAGTAGCGGTCTGAGGGAGACAGTTGTAGCCTCATTTCAAAGATGGGGAAATAGAGTCAGAGGCTAAATGATTTGCATAGATCAACCAGCTACTGAGCATTAAGGTCCAGATTCTAACTCAGAGACTGCCTGATTCTAGAGCTCATGCTTTTAGCTGCTTTTTTCTAAAATCTCTCTTGCCTGGCCTTTACAGAATTTCGGAGACTGGGTCAAAGAAGGGTGGCCTGGAACTTTTAGATGCAAATATAACAGACCAGCCCTCCTGACAGTGAAACTTGAGGCTGATAGGTATGGGTGTCTATAAGGGCCAAGACTATTTTCTTCGCTTAAGACTCTCCATTCCAAAAGGGACCTGTGGCTAGTAGAGCAGAGATGGACAGATGACCTGGGGTTGGACTGCTGATTTAAGAGTGGGCTCTGAGATGAGGCAGCCCCAAAGAGCAGGAGAGGAAGGAGACAGAGATTCCTTACTTACTTCCTGAATTGGTCTCTGGCTTTAGAGCTCTGCTATCTAAATGAATTTCTAAAGGAGGACAATAACCTTAAAATTCACACGCTCCATATTTACAGAGAAACTTCAAGCTCACAAAATGCTGTTTCACATATTCTCATTGATGCTTACAACAAGGCTGGGTTACTATTCCCACTTTAAAGATAAGCACACTTAACTCAGAGAAGTTGAGTGACTTGCTCAAAGTCACCCAGCTAACCTGAAGCAGTTCCAGGACCAGAACCTTCATCTTGACATCACATCCACTGGACAATGGAGCTGGTGGAGATGTTGCTGGAAGTTTCATTGTTTTCTCAGAGGTTGATGATCCTACTCCCAGCTCTAGGCTTGCCCTGATTTGGCTGCAGAAAGTCCAGTTTTCTTTTCTGTTAGTTGGTTCAAGAAAGACCATGTGACACAATTGAAGCAATGAGAACTGCAGTATCGGGATGGAGGGTGGCAGGGTGTTTAGAGAGAGCCATCCTAAAGTTGATCAAAGGAAGGTGAGTGCAGAGGAGAAAGCTGGTTGGCAAGAGAATCTACCTTATGATAAAAGTTTGAGTAAGGGTGATAGTGTTGGAAATGAAAAGGGAGAGACGCTCCAGGAGATATTGAGAAAAATGACGTATTGATCTGATGACTGCTGTGTGTTAGAGGATGACGAATCCAAGATGCCTTTGAAGTTTCAAGCTGGTGACAAGAAGATGGAAACCAGGCGAGTGCCTGAGGGAGTTGAAGGGAGGGAGCAGTATATGGTGGATTTGGTGTTAGACTTGGAGATTGGAGATGGTGGGATATGCACATGAATATGTAGGATTAGGACATTGGTGTTGAGTGAAAACTAGAGGTGTCAATTAGAAAGCTGATGGGATAATTAGAGTGGATGAGATCTCCAAGAAAGAGAATGTGGAGAAAGAAGAGAAGACTGCTGAGGCCTGGAGCTGAAAAAGCAACACACATTATATGGGTTGGTCCCAGGAAAGGGCATGCAACAAAAGAAATGGATGAAATACAGAGATATCAAAGGAGAACCCAGGAAATGGAGAGAGAACCGGGGAATTGAGGGTTTCAAGAAAAAGGGGTCAATATTGCTAAATCCTACTACTGCAGAGAAATCTAGCTTGGTGAAAGCAAATATATTGGGTATTTTTTTAAATTTTGTTTCATTGCTTAAAATATTACAAAGAGTAATTCATATGTCTCCTTCCCCCCCACAACTTTCCCCCAGCCTCCCCTACCCCCCAGTGTCTTGTGTCCATTGGTTATGCTTTTATGTATGCACGAAAGTCTTTTGGTTGATCTCTTACCCCACTCCCCAAACCCTCCCTGGCCTTCTTGCTGTAGTTGACAGTCTGTTGGATTCTTCTCTGCTTCTGTATCTATTTTTGTTCATCAGTTTATAATGGTTTTTATTATCCATAAATAAGTGAGATCATGTGGTATTTTTCTTTCATTGACTGGCTTATTTCACTTAACATAATGCTCTCCAGGTCCATCCATGCTGTTGCAAATAGTAAGAATTCCTTCTTTTTTACAGCAGCATAGTATTCCATTGTGTAGATGTAACACAGTTTTCTAATCCATTCATCTGTTGATGGACACTGAAGCTTTTTCCAAATCTTAGCTATGGTAAATTGTGCTGCTGTGAACATAGGGATGCATATATCCTTTCTGATTGGTGTTTCTGGTTTCTTGGGATATATTACTAGAAGTGGGATCACTGGGTCAAATGGGAGTTCCATTTTTAACTTTTTGAGGAAACTCCATACTGTCTTCCATAGTGGCTGCAGCAGTCTGCATTCCTTTTCTCCGCATCCTCTCAGCACTTGTCGTTTGTTGATTTGTTGATGATAGCCATTCTTACAAGTGTGAGATGGTACCTCATTGTTGTTTTGATTTGCATCTCTTGGATGATTAGTGTCTTTGAGCATATTTTCATAAGTCTCTTGGCTTTCTGAATGTCCTATTTTGAAAAGTGTCTACTTAGGTCCTTTGCCCATTTTTTGATTGGATTGTTTATCTTCCTTTTGTTAAGTTGTATGAGTTCCCTATAAATGTTGGAGATTTAAACACTTATCAGTGGTAACATTGGCAAATATGTTCTCCCATGCAGTGAGCTTTCTTGTTGTTTTGTTGATAGTTTCTTTTGCTGTGAAGAAACTTTTTATTTTGATGTAGTCCCATTTGTTTATTTTCTTTTTAATTTCCAATGCCCTAGGAGCTGTATCGGTGAAGAAATTGCTTTGGCATAAGTCTGAGATTTTATTGCCTTTGGATTTCTCTAGTATTTTTATGGTTTCCCATCTTACATTTAAGTCCTTTATTCATTTTGAGTTTATTTTTGTATATGGTGGTCTAATTTCATTTTTTTTTGCATGTGTCTGTCCAATTTTCCCAACACCATTTATTGAAGAGACTGTCTTGACTTCATTGTATGTTCTTGCCTCCTTTGTCAAATATTAATTGAGCATATTGGTTTGGGTTGATTTCTGGATTCTCTCATCTTGGGTATTTTAAAAGAGATCAGGAAGACAGTGGACAACTCAATGTCTTTGTAAATTGCTCATGGGAATGTAAATTGGCATAATCCTTCAGAAGGTCAATTGGGCAATATGTTTCAAAGGCCTTAAAAATGTATAAAATTGCTAATCTAGAAATTCTCCTTCAAGGAATACATTAATCCCAAAGACAATAATTAAAGTTTATTTAGTACTTTCTCAACCAATGACAAGATAGCACTGTTAAGCACTTTAATAATTTATTTTATCCTCAGGACAACTATAAGTACAACTCTATGAATACTTTTACAAGTAAATTTTCATTTTACAAATAAATAAAATAAGGCCCAGAGAGGTTATATCACTTGAGCAAGATCTAATGACTAAAGCATCTGACATTGGGATTGAGATTTAGCGAGAACAGCTGCAAGGCCATTGTTCTTAACTATCTGGACATCTTGCTTCTTGAAATGATTAGAAATGAACACAAGGCTGCGCTCAGAGGGTGTTCGTTTTAGTGTTATAATAACAGGAAACAATCTAAACGCTTAACAGCTGGAGGTTGGATAAATAAAGCCTGACTTCTAAATGAGAGCATGCTATATAGATGTTCAAAATCACGTTGTAAAAGAATACGCAATGACATGAGAAAATGTAGATGATACACTTTTAAATGAGAAAAGCTGTTTTAAAAGCAGTATGATCCAAAATATGAAAAAAGAAAGATATTTGTTATTGTTTGCATGTGTGTGCACTGGCAGATTACTTAGGCCCCGCCAGTACCACTTTTCATCCCCACCCTGCTTGGCATGAGAACCCATTCTCACACTCCAATCAATTTGGGGTGATTATCCCTATTCCTCTGGGTTGAGTGAAGGGTGGCATGTTTTAACAATGATAAGCAGTATAAGTGGCAGGCAGTGTTCCATTCCCAAAATGTCATTGTTTCCACTCAGGTCATTCTGAGAACACTTTCTCCATGAGGCAAGATCCTTAGGGAGTGTTGACTAATGGAAATGTTTGGGTGAAGCTTATGGGATACTTTAGATTCATGGTGGCATTTAAGAATAGGTTTGGATGGGTCTCTCCAATGGAGGGGATTCTGGAAAGTGCCTAAAAGGAGGGTGTCTTGCCCTATGGGTCACGGAAAGTAGGCCATCAGTTTTATGTTGCAAACAGCTGAGCCCCAAGATGAGTCAGAAGCCCCACTAATCCTCTTGGCTTTCTGTCCTATGCTTCACCCTGGCTCTATATCCATGCTCAGGCAAAGCCCCGAGCTGACTGCTTAGAAAAGTATTTAATTGAATTCCTCCTACAGTGCTTATTTCTGTGTCAATAAGGCCTTTGCATGGCATTTGTAGCTAAATATATTGGCTGTTTCCTCTCAATGCCAACCTAGTTTTTTAAATATTCCCAAGTACATCTTCCTAGCTTTCCCTTAGGGAGAATTTACAGCATTCGCCCTCTGTAACCCAAAAGGAAAAACACACACAAAAACGTGGAGGAATCAGGGGGCTGTGCTTGTGCAGATGCAGTAGTCTGATAGCACCTTGCTCGGTTTCATTTATTTGCATAGTCCTCTTGGAGAGGGCCTGGGTGAAAGGTCTTTCCAACATGTCAAAGTCTTCAGCGTCTCATATGGGCTTTACTCTGTGTGATATCAATAAGGCAAATCAGAGAATGGGCTCCTCGTTTTATAGATGAGGAAACCAAGGCCCAGTGTAGTTGTCTGTTCCACAAAAAGACACTGAGACTCACTTCTGAGAGAACAGTTGGTATCTCACATCCTCTCAGAATCCAGAGTTCTTTCCATTCTCTAACTTTTATTTATTTTTTATGTTTTGAATATATTTTTATTGATTTCAGAGAGGAAGGGAGAGGGAGAGAGAAATGGAAACATTAATGAGGAGAGAGAATCATTGATTGACTGCCTCCTGCACACCCACACTGGAGATTAATCAAGCCGGCAACCCAGGCATGTGCCCAGACCTGGAATTGAACCATGACCTCCTGGTTCATAGGTCAACACTCAACCACTGAGCCACACCATCCAGGCTCTGTTCTTTAACTTTTATCTGTTTCAGTGATGTAAATCATTGCCTCTCCATTTATATTTTTTTCTTCTGGATGTCTAGAAAAATCTGAAGTTGGATTTCCTATTCTTCTTGCCACTGCATAGCAGACCGAAGAAGTATTAGGGCCTTTTGAATGAATGATCTATAGGGGTTGTGGTCGACTTGCATCTCTGTTCAGCAACACTGCCTCAGTCATCTTGCCAGGAAGCTGAGGTGGACATGGGAATTTTAGGGTGAGCGGATTTCAATCCTGGGGAGTCTATAGTTCCCCAAATCTTATTGACACAGGGGCTCAATGCCAGATGTTCCATTGGTTCTGTGTGCGATGCTCTCAACCTTTCCTAGCAGCCTTTCTCCACTGGTCTGGAAACCTTTGGGGCATTCCAAGCCCCCACCTCTCTCCCCCCGCCCAGGGCTGGCCTGCAGTCAAGCATCTTCACATTCTGCTGCTTCCATCTGTAACTCCTTTCCTCGATTCCTGCCACTGGCTGCTGTTGGGCCTGCTGGCTACTCTGATGCTCAGAATCCCACACAACTCTGCCAGCCAGAGCCATGGTAAACTGCAGCAGATAAAGGTGGGCTTCCTGGAGGCAGAATACACAGGCAAGAGGATCCATCCCAGGCACCTCTACCCACTCATCACAGGACACCTTAAAGAAAAAGACCTCACCAAGTGGGGGGAGAGACTTGTCAGAGGCATAATCAAGGACATATTTTCAAGAGCTCATAAAGAACATCCCTAGTGACCTTAGGATTCTAAGATTCTCTATGGCAATGACTGTCCCTAGACATGAGACTTTGCCTTATATGGAGTCATATTCTTTCCAGAAACTCTGATTTTTCTTCTGTAAAAAGGTGAGGGTATCTGAGCACAATGTTTGGGGGACCGGGAGCTGACCATTTCAGGGACCCGACTAGGACTTAGGGAGAACAGGTGATCAGCATGCCTCTGGCTTCCTCTACACAGATTGCAGAGCTGCCTGCCTGTAGGCAGCTCTAATCATGAATGCAGTGGTAACCTTAGGAAATATGAATAAAGTGAGAGGAGGGGTCAAATTAAACAGAAGTGGAACTCAACCATGCCCTCCAGAGCTGTTCCCTCCCTGGAGACATCTACACAGAGGCTCTTGACCAGCCAAACTTGTCCAAACTTGACCAAATGGCTTTCTTCTTCAGACATTCCTCCCTTTAACTGCTCAGTCTCACTGTTGACAATAAACTTCCCTTGCTGTCCTGGCTCAAACCAGGAATCATCCCTGAGTTCTCCTCCCTTCGATCCCCCACACCCAAGCCACTGGTGAATCTCCTCATTGCCGTCTCTGTTGGCTCTCCACTCAATCCTCCTGCATGCCCATTAGCATTTCATTCCATAAAACTATGGTATCACAACCTACAGCTAACCCCATTTCTGATGAAATCAGGCCCACTTGCCTCTCCCTGACTTCCCATTGTCTCCCCACCATGTCCCTACAACCCCTAACCTCCATCACATTATTCTGTGGGGCTGCCTTCTAGGGCTTCTCTCATCAGCTTCTTGTCATCCTGCTCTCCCACAAACATGGCTCCTCCCTCCCCACCTGGCCCTGAAGTACCAGCCTAG
Organism: Murina feae; assembly: GCA_004026665.1. Taxonomy (NCBI): domain Eukaryota; kingdom Metazoa; phylum Chordata; class Mammalia; order Chiroptera; family Vespertilionidae; genus Murina; species Murina feae. The sequence goes on from PVJC01014877.1 coordinate 8,658, forward strand.
GCTCTGGGAAAGCCCACATCCTCTGGGAAGCATCCCCGGTCAGACCATCTCCCTTATGTCCTTACTATTTGTGGGTTGATTATTTACAACCTGGCACTGATTTGGCAGTTTATTACATATTACTAAGTGTTGTCTTTTCCACAAAGTGATAATCTTCCTGATGGTAGGGTAATACCCAATCAAATCATCTCTTTACTGCACCCAAGGCAACGATGTGGAAATAGGAAAATTAACATTTATCAAGGGACTTTAAGACATTATCTGGAATCCTTTCAACCCTAGGAGCTGGGTATTTTTTCCCTCTGTTTTGTAGATGAGGAAACTGAAGCTCAGAAAAGTATTTTTACATGCACAGCTGGTCAGTGGCTGAGTCAGGATTCAAAACCAGTCTACTGATAACGAAGCATTTTTCCCTACTCCATGTCTCTATCTAAGGTGGGGTGTAGGGCGCTCAGAAATGCATTGAATCAGTAAACAATTTGGTACATGAAGCTGATGTGTGTTGGAACCATTGCTAGCATTGGACTCATGTGTGTTTCTTTTAATCCCACCCTAAAAGCTTGAATCCCAGATTGGTCTACTCCAGCACTTTTCTCTTCTTTTCTTTTTTTTTTTTTCTGAAGAAGCTAAGAGCAATTTTTATTATTGGTTTCCATTTTAAATGTCCTAGTTATTTTTCTAGAAGTATGGTTCTTCTAAAATTTTTGCTAGGTAAGAAGTGGCCTGGCATGTTTCATGTCGCCTCTGAACTGAAGGGCCAGGTAAGAGGTTGTCATTTCTGTATGTCCCTCTCAAGGCTGGTGGGACAGCAGAAGTGCTTCTGCCCTCATGTGATTAGACTGTAGTCAAAGGAACAGGGCAATGAAGCAAATTCTTGAGATGGAATTAAATTATTATAGATACACTAAAGGCCTGATGCATGAAATTTGTGCAAGGGGCTTGGGCCCTCGCAGCCCCAGCTGCCTTAGCCCTTGCAGCCTGACTGCCTCATTGCCCTGCAGCCCCACAGCCCTGCCCACTGGTTATTCCAGAAGGTCATTCCACGGTCTGGTCTTACTAACATATTAGCTCTTTATTATATAGGATACTAGAGGCCTTGTGCATGAAAATTCGTGCACTCAGGGTGGTCCCTCAGCCCGGCATGCACCCTCTTGTAGTCCAGGACCCCTTGGGGGATGTCCCCCTGCCAGCTTAGGCCTGCTTCCTGCGCAGGGAGCGGGCCTAAGCTGCCCTTGGATATCCTTAGTGCTGCCGAGGAGGTGGGAGAGGCTCACACCACTGCCGCTATGCTTGCAGCTATCAGCTTGGCTTGTGGCTGAGAGGAGCTCCCTCTGTGGGAATGCACTGACCACCAGAAGGAAGCTTCTGTATTGAGTGTCTGCATCCTGGTGATCAGTGCACAGCATAACATAAGGACCAGTCATTCCCAGTCGTTCTGCTATTAGAGTCAATTTACATATTACCCTTTTATTATATAGGATACCTTAGGCAGCTTCCCAGATGTCAGGAATTCCCTCCTGAGCCCCAGAGAAAACTATTCATTTGCACTGGATTGTGAATAAAAGGGAGAGGTGAGGAGAGCCACAGAGTGTTGAGTGCTCAAACATAAAGTAGGAGGAAAAGAGAAAGAAAATGAGAAATTGAGGAAAACAAAAAGGAAGCTTATAGAACGTTTTCTCTATTAAGGGGATGAAAAATACATCTTAAATCTTTAGAACTGGAAGAGAAGTAATTTTGTCTTAAGCAATGACCTTCCCCAAATCCTTTTTCATATCCCAACAGCATGAATGTAATGCCTAGTGGTTTGAGATTTATGCTGAGTTAAAGCAATTAGCTTCAACCTGTCCTTGCTGCCCACCATTCTGGAACTTTCTGATTAAATGGGTCAAGGCCTGGACTCTACCTGGCAGTGCCTGTGCTACTCTGGCCTGGACTTTGGTCCTTCCACAGCAGGGGGAAGAGGAGAATTGGTTGACTAATTTCATCTCAGTCACCCAGTGGTTTCTTGGCCATGATTCTCAAGGACCTTCTCTCTAAAATACAAAGGTTTCTGGGGCTAATATTACATAGAATTAGCACAGAACTTTCTGCACTTCTCAAAACACCATCAGGCTCTCTGCTTCTCTGGCTCTGCCTCTGGGTAGCTCTTCATTTGCCTCCTCAGTTTTCCTTTGGTTCCAAGAAAGAAGGGATGCAAAGGCCTGGTAACCTGGAGGAGGTGACATTGTAGCAGCCCCATTTCTATCTGTTCTGGCCTCTGGGTATCTCACGGCCACACAGACTACAGCCCTTCTGGAGCCTTGGGAAGAAGGCCGGTTTCTGCTGTTTGCACTTGTCAAGGCTGAAGGTGGAGGCAAGCATTTGCCATAGTTTTGTCCAGTGCTCAGACAACAGGTCAATGTGCCCCAGTTCTCTAAGAGAAAAAGCCTGTCTCCCAGAAGGCGACGCGCCATAGTGGAAACAAAATGGATTGTGAAATCATATGTTCCTGGGTTCAAGTCCCAATATCATTGTTAAATATTGTGTAATCGGTAGCCTTTCTGAGCCTACATATGTAAACCTAGGGTTGTTTTGAGAAGCAAGTAAGACAAGTGCCTGATACACATGCCTGGTTTTCACTAAACAAATACCAGACACATTGTTCTCCTTTGGTTCTACCTCAGTGTAGAGAGAGCAGGAGCCCTTGGTTATTTCTCCAGGTGCATTTTCTACTTCTGACCTTTAACTGAAACACCAGGATCCTCCCCACTGAGGGCATTGAGGCCGATGCCTTCTCAGCTTGGGTGTTGCTGCCACTGGGCCTCCTAGCTCCTTAGTCACATTGGAGCTATCTCGGTTATGAGTACGTTTGCAGGTGTATGTAGAGGACCGTGTTGCAAACATTGGAAGTGGGTAGCAGGCAGTAGAGCAGCTGAGGAGCGTGACTGCTGATGATTTTGGTGGGTCCGTTGGAAACCAAATGTTCTTTTAAGAAATTTTAAAATTAAAATCAGCCCTTTCTGGTTATACCACCCTGCATTTTTCAAATTTTCTACAGTGAACATGGATTACTTTTGTAATGAAGAAAATAAAACCTACTTCCAATTCCAACATGCAGAACTGACCAGAATTCACATTTTATTGGATGTTTGAGATCCTGCCATAAGCATGGCTCTGTCTTGGCTTTTCACTGTGCTTTATATTTTAAGATTCTCTCTTTCTCAATATTTCCCCAAACCTAATTTTGAATGGCTTAATAGTGTTCTAGAATAAAAAATCTACTTAGTTATTTGCTTAATTTGTTTATCATAATTATTTCACATCATATATATATCACAACCCAAATGTCAAATAAATATGTACACATATCACATATCCTTGCATATAAATCTTTACATCTTCAAACATTTAAATCTTGGAAGGTTTTTACTTTGATTCCTGGAAGTGAAAGTGCCAGGTTAAACACTGGACATTTGGAAAGCTCCTGACGGGAATACAAAGTGGCAGAAACCACCCCTTCCGAAACGTCTGCTTAGCCTCAGGAACTATCTCCTGACTGAGTACAATTCACTCTTTCATTTTAGGGGGGATCGGAGGTGAGAGCATAAGGGAAGAAAATAGAAAGAATGTGGCTACTTATTCTGTGCATATTTGAATGGCTAGGGAGATACTTTTCGTTTTCTTATCCAACTTAATATGATGGAGAGAGGGACCTTTCATCCATCACCTCATTTAATCCTTACAAGGACCCTGAGTTCTTGTTCCTGTTTTGTAGAGCTGGAAACTGGGCTCTGAGTGGTTAGATAGCCTGTTCAGAGTGAGAGCTGGTACGGGAAGAGCCCAGCGTGTGCCCAGGACAGTCCAGCGTCAGGGCCGTGCAGTGAGTGGCCATCTGGCCCCAGCATCTCCATAGCAATACAGGGAACGGTGAATGGGCTTTGTTCTTCCCTCCCCCCTTTCTCCATGCCCCAGTTTTCTCTTTCTCCCTTTGAATAGGAGGGACTGAAATTTAGACTAAGGAACCCTTTTCCAACTGTCACAGGATGTGGGACACCAGCCCCTGGAAGTTACTGAACCTCTTTCTCTGCAATCCCAACCTTTGGAGGACCCTGGTGGGCAGAGGATTTCATGTGTTGCTGGAGAGCCCTTTGTGGCTGGTCTGACCTGCATTCTTCCAGCACATGTTGTCTAGGAGCATAAGCCCTGAGCGTGTGCAATGAGGAGAGAGAGGGCGCGGCTGGCAGGGAAGCCACAGGGAGTTGAGCAGATCAAGGAGTAGTAATAATGTGGCCGCTAGCTGTTAGGCCTGCCCTCAGAGTCTGCCTTGTGGAGAGGCCCAGAGGGCAGCCAAGAGCAGGAGGATGCGCCTGAGCCCTGTGTTTGGAACCCAGCATGCTGCAAGAGGACTGGCCCTTCATCACAGCTTTGTTCCAAACCCTCAGTCTCCTGGCCACTAAACTGCATCTCTTACCCTTTCAGATTTCCTTTGCAAGATTTCTCCTAGGGGTAAGGGTACATCCCAGATGAACCCCATGTGGCTCTGTTTAGATGCCTCATTCCATTTGGGTCACTTTATCTGGAGGTGACATTCCATCTGTTTAAAAAGAGTAAAAATGACTTTAGTCTTAGACCAATCTGAGCAAATAGCCAACTCTGAAAGCAAGAGCATGTTTCCAAAGGCCCTCGGCTGGGCCATGTGTTAACTCTCTGGTTGCTGGATTGGGGAAGGCCTGAAGGTGCCAGGAGAGACAGTGGAGTGTCCAGGGACAGGACTGAGGCCCAGGGTAGTGGGTAGTGGCCATTTATCAAGTGGTGCAGATATTTTGCAATATTTTAAGAACGGGGACAGGTGTGGCTGGGCTCTGCCTAGAATGGAAAAATGAAGCCCTGCCCATGAACTCTTAGGGTCTTTGCAAATGAGTCTTTCCTGACTCCTCAGGAGACTGGCCACAGGTACTCCTTCCTCCTTCCTCTGCACCTCCATACAGAGCCTAACTATGGTTTCTGGAGTCATGTTTCTGCAGTCACCACATTCCAGCTCGTCAGAGATAAATTTAACCCCAGTTCCACAAATTAGGGGTCCTCATCCTCAATATCCCCACAGCATATGCACTCCCTGTTGCCTCCCTCATGGCCAATACCCAATCAAAGGTGGTTACAAATATTTTTTGGGGGGAAGGGGTGGGTGGGTTAAACTCCCACTTGGGAATTTGAGTCCTGTAGTTCTCAAAGTCAGTGTGGTTGACCAGCAGGCTCTTCCCCTGGTGGATCTGAGTATTCCTCTCTTTATTGGTGGTAGGATATTGACCTGAAAATCCTGAAGCCGGGCTTCTAGCCCCAGTTGCACAATCACCAGCTACATGGCCTTGAGTGAGAATTCCCCCTCCCTGGGTTTCATTTGCCTCCTTCGCAAACTGAGGTCTAGAAAAGTAGATCTCTCAAGCCTGCTCAGCTTTTAGACTGTGACTTCGTGTTTCCCTTTCACTGCTGCAGCAATGGACTTATTCATCATGGCTAAGAAGTAGGTTGGGGAACCAGATGGTTGGGTTCAAATGTTTGTTCAACTTCTCTACCCCTATTAGCTTTGGAATAATAGTAGGATAGTTGTGTGGGTCAAATAACACCAGTAAAATGTTTAGAATACTTGCTTCTTAAAAAACTCTCAATCAACATGATCTGTTTTTGCTGCCTCTGGTGAAGTGTAGGTTTCATGAAGGCTGGGTCTTATTCTAATTTATTAACTGATACCCAAAGCCACCATATCCTGAGACTTCGTTCAGTAACCCTGTGAGCAGGTTACCACCAGGGTCTCCATTCTGTATGAACAGGAACAGAACTAACCCTCATTGAGGTTTTATCTGGCCCAGATCTTGTATCAGACACTTAGCATACAGTTTTTATTTCATCCTCACAAACATGACAAGACATAAGCATCATATCCACCTCATTTTATTCCTAGGGAAATGGAGGCTGAAAGAGATGAAAGTCACACTACTAACAATAATTATACATTCAGACCGGGTCGCTGTGTGTGTGTGTTTGGGGTGGGTACGCAAGTCCATGCCAGGATGAACAGAAGGAATTCTTTTGGAAAGACAATTCCATATCAGTCCAGGCTTTTCCCAGGACAGAAAGCTGACACCTGCACATAGAGAAGGAAGCCATTCTGTGGGCAGAGGCCCCAGCATTTCCCCTAAAGCCATCTCCCTTTCCTTTCAAGCCAGGCTCAGAGATCCAAACCACAGAGGAAGATGAAAGACCTTGTTGATTAAGTTCTCCACCCTGGGAAAAGGAAGATAAAAATGAGAAAAGGAAGAAAGGAACAGAAGGGGAGGGGGAAGGAAGGAAACAATCTTTGACAAATATTTTCAGTTAAATTCCATTTTGCTTCTAAAATGTTTGCCAACTATCTAAGTAGGAAAAATTTTTCACATACCATGGCAGACCATTGCTGAAATGCTTCTCCAGCCCGCCTGCCCACAGCCTCTGTTTCCATAACCTCCCAGGAGGCAGCCTCTTGTGGACTCTTGTCTTCCTCTAGGAAGACATGCCTTTTCCATGAAAACATTCTGGGGTGGGGCTGGGGCTGGGGGTTTACACATACTTCATTCCCAGCTTGGGGAGAAGATGCCCTGGGAGCCTTGTAGGTCTTCATGTGTCCCCAACTCCCCTCTTCTCTCTTTTACCTGCTCCTTCCCCTTTCCTCCCCTTCTCTCTGTCTGTCTCTGACCCAGAGTGTAGAAAATTCTGCCTCAGTCCAGCTTTAACACCTTTTTTTAGTAAGGAGCAACTCTCTCTTACCTCTCCCCCTTAGTTCTTCTTCTTCCTCCTCCCAAACTTAGTTTTATTGAACTGGATGGGAAGAAGTTCTCAAACCCTCAGTGTAATCTTCCTGCACACCTGACACTTTGTCTTCATGCATTTATGGATTCAACAAATTTTACTGAGGGCCTATGGGTGGCTTCCATTTTTGAAAAATGCATCAGGCCTCAATATTGGGTTTGGAGAAAAATCTAGCTAATGTCATGGGCTCACTCAGTTTATTTTATTGCATTTGCTTAAGGATAAGACCTCTTGAAGATCCTATGGGTAAATCTGTATCAAAACACAGAAGCCATCTGGGGAATATCTGGATGAAAAGGAAATGCATTTGTCAACATCATTCTGCCAAGCTGGAGAGCAAATGTGGATCTTGTTAAACCTGAAGTGAGACCAGAGAGTTGACTATCTTTTCCCCTGATGGATCCCTTGGCTTCCATAGTATTGTTCTCACTCAGGCCAACCAGGAGAGTAGCATCTGACACAGCTTCTTGTCTCAGAAGGAAACATGCTCGCTCTCATATGGTCTGACCTTGGTGTTGCATTCTCTTATTCCACCCCCCCGCCCCGCCCCATGTACTTTTTAGAGAGCCTGCTGATTTCTTATCCTATTAAGTCATAGAATCAGGGCCTTTGGGTGAACAGGACCTCTCCATCATGGTACCCAAGCACTAACCTCTATTTACAATAACCCTTCCTTCCTCTCTCCCTTCCTTTAGCAATTATTTATTCACACTGGGTTCTAGGTATGGTGCTAGGTGCCATGGATGCAGTGATGAACAAGACAGGCTTCTGTCTTGCTGGACCTTATTTTTTGGTGGAAGAATTAGATTCAAGACATCAATACGGGTCAGTTGGTGTAGTGTAGCAAGAGCCATCTTTAACCTTTATGCTATCATGTTTTGCCCCTTGCAACTTAAAGCTTTATTTTAGGGTCTGCTCTTTGACCCTGCAATTTTCTTTATTTATTCTACAATTTATTCTTATTTATGTGTGAAATGGCACCTGCATACAATCATTTGTTATAAGTAATGTTTATAATAGTAAATGCTTAGAAATACAATACAGTGGTCTCCCCCAATTATCTGTGGTTTTGCTTTCCAAGGTTTCAGTTACCCACAGCCAACTGTGTCCAAAAAAATTAAATGGAAATTTCCAGAAATAAACAATTTATAAGTTTTAAATTGCATGCCATTCTGAGTAGTGTGATGAAATTTCATGCTGGGATGTGACTCATCTCTTGTCCAGCGTCTCCATCCTATATACGCTACCAGCCCCTTAGTCCCATTGCAGCTATCTCAGTAATGAGATCGACTGTCATAGTATCACAGTGCTTGTGTTCAACTGACCCTTATTTTACTCAATAATGCTGCATTCACATAGTGTTTATTATAGTTCAGTATATTATTATAATTGTCCTGTTTTGTTGTTGTTGATCACCTACTGTGCCTAATTTATAATTTAAACTTTCATAGGTATGTATGTATAGGAAAAAAAACAGTGTTTGTAGGGTTGGGTACTATGCAAGGTTTCAGGCATCCACTGAGAGTCTTGGATAAGGGGAGACTACTATATCCCAAAAGCCCATCAGTAGATTATTAACTAAATACACTGAGATATATCCATATAATGGAATTCTATCCAGCTGTTTAAATGAAAAAGGAAAACCAACAAGGAAGCTCTTTTTGAACAGACATGAACTAATCTCCATATTGTTAAGAGAAAACAGCAAGGTAAAGAGCAGGGAATTTAGTGTGTTATCACTTTTGTAAAAAACAAAGAACAAATAGTGTGAATGTGTGAGTGTATTTGGTTGTTAATGTACAAAATATTTCGGAAGACTGCAAGAGAGAGGAACTGTTTAGTTGTGGGATGACATTGAAAAGAGACTGTTCACTGTATCCCCTTTTGTAGCTCCTGACTTTTCAACCTGTGGATATAGGACTTATTCAAATATTTCCATTTTACTTTAAAAAAGACAGCAAGGGGAAGTGGGAAGAGTGGGAATCCAAAGCATGGATGCCCCTTTAAAGGCTGCCAGCAGCTATGCAGTTTTATCCATTATCAGTGTAGAGAGATGCAGGTTTAATATTGTCAGACCTTCCCATTTTATGAGAGAAACTGGAGGTAATATGTTTGAGGAATCATCCACTTTTGAAATGCTGGCTAAATGAAGCAGATTTATGAGTTTTGTCCAGTCTGGTTCCATCAATGTGGGGTCCTGTGGTAGGGACTCTAGAATCCCTGATTTTATTTGGGAGAAAGGGAATGAAGGCCACCTAGGATGGGGCAGCAGGGGCAGGGAAGCCAGATGGCAGAGCAAAGACAGGTGGAGTAGAGACCGTGTGGTGAGAGTGGGGTATTGGATGTGGAGGATTAGAGGACAAAGAGAGGTGGAAGAGGACTATTTCTAGGTTGAGCAGTTTGTAGGATGGAATGATTTATTGGCAAAATGGAAAGAGAATGGCTCTGAAATCAAGGAGACCTGGGTTCTTACTGCTTCTTCACCATTTTGGGGAAAACTGGTCATTCTTATCATTAAATATAGATACTGATACCTACTTCATAAGGTAGGTACTAAATAAAATAATGCACATAAAATGTTTATAGTTCTTAAAATGTTAGTTGTCATAGACATTTGGTATTTTGATTTTCAGCATTCATTCTCTGTCCTCCCGTTTTCCTTCCAGTCTGTGTGGTCCTGGTAGAAGTGACTCTACCCCCAAAAGGGAGTGGCAGGAAGCTCAGGTCTGGACAGTGGGTCAATGGCATCTTCCTAGTAATAGTAACAGGTTCAGGAATGCTCGTGTGACCCAAATCCAGACCAATTTGAGCCATTGAGACCAGTCCTGGCACTTCCATTGGAATTGCAATGGAGGTGAGGTGGGAGCCTGGAGGGCTGTGGCCATCTTGCCACCTGGGGGAGGCCTATCTGAGATGGAACCATCAGAGGTAGCAGAGCTGAGCGATGAAGAGAGAAATCTGGGTCAGGGAAATGATTAATGACCCGAGTCCTGCCTCAACTCCATGCCCAGAATTCTCAGCTTACACCTGAGCTGAGATAAATAAATGCATTTGAATAAACAAACAAACACAAGCATCTGTGGACGGAGGACAGGAAACTGCTCAGCAAACTACTTGGTGTTTGGTGCCCTGGCATCCTGGGATTCCCCAGTGTCCTCAATCCCTGGAGATGGTGTGGGGTGGGAGGCAGCATTCTGACCTGCTGCACCCCTGCAGCAGCATTTCAGAGGCTTCCAGGTGAGTGAGGATTGAGACACACAGTGTGAGCCAGAGGTGAAATGGGCATTGGAGAGGCTGGAGAGAGAGAGAGAGAGAGAGAGAGAGAGAGAGAGAGAGAGGCTGCAGAGAGAGGGAGAGGCAGAACATCGGTGCTGTTTCTATTTCTGTGCAGGGCAGCTTTGTGGGGAGGCAGATTCCGGAGCACTGAAGCATGCAGGTCACCACCCAGAGCTCCTGTGTCTTCTGTGTCTTCTGTCACGTAGCCCTGTGAGCACTGAAACAGCACCGCCCAGATGTGGCACCTGCATAGAGACATCAAAGGGTTGAAGTTGTTCAGGCAAGAGAAGGAGGGACCTGAACTGTCCCCTGAATGATGGCTTGACAAGTGGTGTGGAAAGTATGTGTGAATGTCTGTTTTCCCATCTCCATGGTCAGGGTAGAGTCTAGTAACATGCAGAGGAACCCGGACAATGCCTGGCACATGGAAAGAGCCAGAATAAAACCTTTCACATAGAAACAAAGTGATCGACTTTATCAGACTCCTTCTTCTTTTCCTGGAAGAGCAACCTAAGCAAGCAGGCTAAACCTGGGACTGTGATGTTGGGGAAGCCCTGTGGGAAGAAAGTGTGGACTGGGACTTCTTAGCGAGACAATGGGGAATTGGGGTTAGTACCTTGACACAGGCTCTTCTTGCCAGGCTTTGCTGGAACTACAGGAATGGGACAAGCCTGCAAGTCAAAGGGTCATGTTTGGAGAAGGAAGACAAGTGGGAGCTCACTGGCATCTCAGCCCAGCTTCTCTGCCTTTAAACACCAGTGAGTATGAACTTTCTATCGAGAGGATACTAGGCCCCTTCAGCCACTGTCCAGAGCTTCTGCATGATTCGCACATCAGCTTCTAGATGGTCTGCCCCATTTCTGCTCTCACCTCCTCCCAGCTCTGTCCCTGGCAGGCAATCCCTGTGTCATAGGGGGTGAGAAGGAATGAGTTTCCACCCCACGCTTCAGCCCTCCTTTTGGCAAAAAAAGGAAATTCCATCGTTCTCTAAAATAATGGGAGAAAAATGACGGCCGGAATGGCAGGGCTGAGAGACTTAAAGGCCTCTGGGGATCATTAAAATCTGGCTTCTTGCCCTCATAGCGTCATTGATCAGCATGTGGTTCCTGAGAGTTCAATTCATTGTATCTATTCATTCAATAGACACTGACTGATCACCACATACCAGATATCAGGTTATGCATCGGGGATAGAAAGCTCACCAAAGAATACTTTCTATGTGCACAGACTTGATGGAGATATAGACAAGAAAATTAATTATACCATAGGGTGGTACTTGTACTGGGGGACCCAGATGCAATGGGACTTTAGCAGAAGGCTGTCTTCTGCGGGCTTATGAACTCATCCATGCATTAAGTGTGTGGTACCAGATCATGAAAGAAGGCAAGGGGCTTTGATGTGCCTGTCATGGCCACATCTTGAGGAGAACCTTTGACGCAGACTAGGCTCGAAAGCAAATGCCGAGTGGTAGTTCTCAGTTGCCAACGAGCATCAGAATTAGATCCTGATGGAAAGCTGACTTTGAAAAGGCAGGTTCCCGGGCCCAACCCCAGGAATTCTAATTTAGTAGGTTTGTGGTGGGGCCTCAAAATCTGCATTGTAAGAAGTATCTGGGGTTCATTGTGATGCAGATGGTGTGTGAACCAGGCTTTGAAGAGGGCTGTCTTTACAGTCCCTGATGACTCCTATGTGCTAAAGTTTCCCTAGTGTAGGTCCCTTACTTGCAGCAAGCAGACGAGCCTGGATTGGGCCTTTTCTCCCAGATACAGGCTTCTACTTTATGAGACTAGCTAGTCAAAACTGCGGGCTGTCTGTTCGTCTAACAGACTATTCACACAGTTATTTATGATTTAATTGTTTGGGGAGAAACACTGTGAAACTGCAGTATGGAGTCTAAATAGTTTTCCATTGCAAAAACATCCAAATGCCCTAAATAAGGAAGCACTATGCAGTATTAAGAGCACAGGCAATGAAGTTAGTTTGCCCAAGTTTCTATCTTAGTTTTTTCAGTTACTAGCATGAGACTTTGAGCAAATTACTTTATCTCTCTGTGCCTTAATTTCCTCATAAAAAAACGAGACTGATAATAATAGCGCAACTGCAAGGTGTATCCCAGGAGTTAAATGAGTTAATGTGTATGCACCTCAGCATGGTGCAAAGTACTTCCAAACAAGAGATGCTACCTGTTAACTAACAAACCTGAGTGTACAAAACCTCCAGGAGCTAGAAACCTAGAGGAAACCGGAAGTAAGGGCTTGGCTGCCCTTTGCAGTTACCATGGGGGCAGAGGAGTGGGGTCGGTGTCAGAGCTGGTCTTATTTACATGCGGGTTTGGGTTTTAATACTGTTCAGGGACAGAAACAAGATTTTGAGCCTCTGGGAGATGGAGTGTTGGCACTGAGATTTCCACATAAAGCCAAGACCGTGGAAGGACAACCTCCTTTGAACAATTGTAGACCAGAAATAGTCAATCTCTAGCAGAGAAAAATGGAAAGAGAGCTTGTTTTTCTTGAACTGAACTCAAGGTCAGAAGGGGAAGTGTCTCCCTTAAGAATTCCAAACCAATGGCATGAGTCCTCAGAGGGTTTGAGGTTTTAATAAATAGTTCCTGTACAACCTAGAAACTCCTAGGCTAAGAAATAACATAAAAATTTTGTCTGGGCCAATGATGCTCTGTTAGAAGCAAACACTTTGGTTGCACTGGTTTCTTCAGAGGAAAGGCTTGCTGAGGATGAGTTCGCAGTCTGAAATTTCACAACACACAAGGAGAAACCATGAGCAAGAGTCCAGAGATCCATCAAACAATAGGACCAAACCTCCCAGAACCTTAGATTATAAGTCTATCAGAGGAGACCATAGACTAGGTTTGTTCAAATGACTACCAGCATGAAGTAAGCCTTCAAAAATATAATATCTGGAAAGTGAACAAAAGTGAGGCAGATTTTTAAAAATAAATTTTAAAAAGCTAGAAATTTTTAAAATACTCATTAAAATTTAAAACTTGCCCTGGCTGGTGTGACTCAGCAGTTAGAGTGTCAGCCAGCACCAGAGGGTCAATTCCTGGTCAAGGGCACATTTCTGGGTTGCAGGTTTGATTCCTGGCCCTAACTGGGCCCATGTGGGAGGCAGCAAATCAATGTGTCTCTCTCACATCGATGTTTCTCTCTCTCCCTCTCTCTCTCTTTTTCTCTCCCTCTCTCCCTTTCTCTCTCCCTCTCCTACCTCTTTCTCTTCCACTCTTTCTAAAAATCAATGCAAAAAATATTCTCAGGTGAGAATTAACCAAAAAAATTTTTTTTAACTCAAACTCAATAACAAACTTAATAGTACATTAGATATAACTAAAGGAAGGGTTATTGAACTTGGAGGTAAATCTAGGAAATTATCCACGTGGAGCCCAGAGATGGAAACTATGAAAAAGATCTTAGAATATGTGGAGGATAAAATGAAAAAGTCTAACATATATCTAATAGGAGTTCCAGAAGAAAAACTAGAGAGAATGGGGTGAGGCAGTGTTTGAAGGGAAGACACCTGAGAATTGATGAGAGATGAGAATGTTTAGATTCAGGAATCACAACAAACCCCAGTGTAAAGAAAAAAAACAAATATTCATTTAAATACCATAGGGAAACTGCAAAATACCCAAGGCAAAGAGGAACTTTACAGCAGAAACCAGAGAGAAAAGACTGAGCTCATTACAGTTGGGAATGCCCTGGGAGACGTCACAAAGACCACATGGGCTTCTGGGAGTGGAGCCTGCACACGATGGGGCCCTTGGATGTGAGAGAGAGGGGGCTGAAGTTGAGTCTAGGACAATTGCAAAAGCAGGCAGGGAAATTGGACTTGCTGTGGAAGGCTGCAAGGAACTTCTGTATCATTGCAGGAACTCAATGAGACACATAAGAAGGCTTGTTTACTAAAAAGCATTTTCCAAAGGTTTGTTTTGTAGTGACTGTGGTGTGGAAATGAAACTATTCTGGGACAGTTTGTTCCCAACTCCAGACTGCTGTACTTTTGTTTTTCCCTTTCTTTTCTTTTAAAATAGCACAGAAATGTTTTGCAACAATCGCAGTTGCTTTGAGAAAAGAGTTAAAATCATTTTGAACAAATGGTTGCTCTTTCATTCTGATTAACTGTTCTATGGGCAGTGTTGATGTTTTTTGATGGAAATCACAAAGGTTACCCTACTTCCTTTTCCTTTTCTATTATTTCCTCAGATTAGGCAGACCATGCTTTGGAAAACAAGAGTATGTTCTAGGCCAAGGCAAGGTTCCTGAAAATCTTGATTTCACATACAGTTTGGTCTTAGTGGCCTCCAGGTGCCTGGGTTGTTGCTGATAAATGGGAAGTTACTAAACATTTGCTGAGAAAATGAAGGATAAAGAATTAGGCACATAAAGAATCAGGCACAGCCTGCCAAGGAATGTGAATAAATTAGCAAAGGGAATGGCCCCAGGGAAATGAGGAAATGGGTGGGTACCACTGCACTCACCATGTCCTCCTGAGAGCTTTTATCTCCCTGGCCTGTGACGTGAGGATATAGCTGGTCCAGGGAGAGCTTATGCTTTTGACACATTTTTATGAAGTGATTACTACATCATACTCACTGCACTCAATGTGCTAGGGACACTGTAGTAATCTAGGCAAGACCCCTGCCTACTCAGAGTTCAGAATCTAGTGAGGGACACAGATAAGTAATTATGATGTAGCTTTGAACGTGTGATATGAGGAATGTGGTATAGGCATGGCAATAGGGAAACATAACTGAGGCTTGAACAAATCAGTAAGAGTGGCTGAGAGAAGGGAAGAGCAAGAGATATTCAAAGGATACATTGTTTACCTTTTCTAGAGCACCAGAAATGAGAGGTGAACAGTGATAAATATGCTGGAAAGGCAGGCAGGAGTCAGCCCAGGAGGACCCTGTTAGCCATGGTCAGAATAAGCCTTGATCTTGAGGAGCCAGAGAGCCATTGAAGTAAAGTAACCATGCAGGAAAGTAATCTGATCAGATTGTATTCTTTGAAAGCTCACTTTCTAAGGCTGCTGTCTGGGGATCCCATTAATAGGGAGCAGGGAAATCCATTAGGCAATGATTGCAAGGGTTGCAGGCTGAACTGGATGGCAGCAGTGGAGATGAGAAGTATGAGGATTCAAGACACGCTTGGGCAGGAGAATGAATAGGGGCTGGTGATGGATGTCAACTTTAGGGAGAGAGAGGGGATACAGAATGATGTTCCGGGTCCTGGTTTGAACATTAAGCAGATGATAGGAGTAAGAACTGTGCCTATGACTTCCTGGAAGCAAAGGAGAGATAGGGGTGCTAAGAGTCTGGACAGAGCAATAGCCTGCATGGGGCAGAAGAGATAAGGCTCAAGAAAATCCAGGCCAGCTTCGTGGGTCTTTATCCATGCGGCTCCCTGGGCCCTACACTCAGAAGGGCCTGGTGCGGGGCTTGATGGTCTGCTAACCATCTTGAAATCTAGAATGATTTTGTCTTTGAACTTGTGTTTGATAAGCAAAAAACAACAGAGCCTTCCCAAGAGTACAGATTATGCAGACTCTGAGTCCTCTTCTCTGCTACCCTATCTACACAGAGCATTTGGGAGGCCCAGGAGCACTGAATCCCAGTGGGCACGCCATGTGCAACAATTTGGTGAGACTCAAAATTAGTACCAGATAAGCGTGTTATGGCATTTGGCTGTTATCAGTTCCACTGGCCCCAGAATTCTGTATTTCTATTCCATATCCTCATGACTACCACTGAGTAAGTAGGGCGCTGATGGCCCTGGTAAACCACACTTTCCATTCAAATCGATTTGCTTTATTCATGTTACTTCCCTATGGGAGCCAACCATTTATGCTGACAGTGACAACAGGAACAAAGGGACAGGGCAACACATCATTCTTTTTCTTCTGAGTCTTTCCTTATTACATTGAAGGTAGAGAGTACTGGCAGGATGTGCACATAGCAAATGCACTAGCATTCGTTTTGCTCAGTGTTTTCTTGCTTTTGGTAAGTGTGAAATACGTATACACAGCCCTAACTGAACTGGTTTGGCTCAGTGGATAGAGCGTCGGCTTGTGGACTCAAGGGTCCCAGGTTTGATTCCAGTCAAGGGCATGTACCTTGGTTGCGGGCACATCCCCAGTAGGGAGTGTGCAGGAGGCAGCTGATCAATGTTTCTCTTTCACTGATGTTTCTAACTCTCTATCCCTCTCTATTCCTCTCTGTAAAAAATCAATAAAATATATATTTTAAAAAAAGAAAATAAAAATACTATGACAATGGAATTGTAAAATGATACAGCCAATTTGGAAGACAGTTTGTCAGCTTCTTACAAAACTAAACATAATCTTGGCATATGAGCCAGCTGTTACACTCCTAGGTGTTTACCCAGAGTAGTAGAAAACTTATGTTCAAACAGAAACCTGCACATGCATGTTTATAGCAGCTTTTTTCATATTGCCAAAATTTAGGGGTGACTAAAATATCCTGCAGTGGAGAAATAGATAAATAATTTGAGGTACAGCCTACATCCAGACAAATGGAATATAATTCAGTGATAAAAAGAACTCTCAAGCCATGAAAAAACATAGAGGAAGTGATTTGGCCTTGCAGTAGATGTGATGGTTGACCTGGCTCAACCCATGATTTTGTGCTTTTGGGATTCTCAACATAAATCCACTTTTCATCACCAGTCAAAATTCGATGCAAAAAAGATTTTCTTTCATGCTGTCGAAGCCACATTTTACTGGTGACTTTTTGGTTTTCTATTTGTCTTTCATTCAGTTGATATGGCACCCATTTTTTTTTATTTGATATCTTTCCCATTGCTTGAAAATGATTGGAAATTGTTTGCTGAGCAAAGTTTAATCTTTCTGCAAGTTGTTTTTGAGTCTGACATACATCTTTATCCAATAATGCTTGCAATTGTTGGTCTTCAAACTTTTTCGGTTGACTTGGATGTTCTTTGTCTTTCACATCAAAATCATCACTTTTAAAGCATTTAAACCAGTGTTCACAAGTATCTTGAGATGGGGCATGTTCACCATAAGCTTCTCAAAGTATACGATAACTTTCAACAGCACTATTCTACAAAATAAAGTAATGAATTAAAACTTCCCACAAATGCTCATTTTTTTGGCAGGAAATTTGACATTTTTAAGTGTAAAAATATCTATGATGTTAACACCTTCAGAAAATTTGATATATGAAATTTTGAAGCTTGCTGTCAATACGACAAAATAACATACATATCAAATCACATATATGTCAACATAGCTGTAACTCCATCTATTAACTGGTACACCTGGTGCTATATGATCCCAACTATATGATATTCGGGAAAAGGTGAAACTATAGTCAGTAAAAATGTCAGTGGTTGCCAGGAGTTTGAGAGTAGGAGTAGAGGGGAGGGATGAATGGTGGAGCACAGGGAATTTGTAGGGCAATAAAACCATTCTGTATGATATTGTAATGGTGACTACATGACATCACATGTTTGTCAAAAATCGTAAAATGTACAACATGAGAGTGAATTCTAGTCTGGCTGGATAGTTCAGTTAGAGTGTCATCCCTATAAGCCAAGGTTGTGGGGGTGGGGGGGTGGGGAAGGAGGGTGTTGATCCCTGATCAGGAGACATACGAGAATCAACCAATGAATGCATAAACAAGTGAAACAGCAAATTGATGTTTCTCTCTCTCCCTTTTTCTCTCTAAAAATTAATAAATAAATAAAAATTTAAAAACAAAGAAGGAACTTGAATGTAAAATTTGGATTTTAGTTAATAATAATGTGTTCACATTGGTTCATCAATTATAACAAGTGAAACACACAAATGAAAGAGTGGAGAGGGGGTATATGGGAGCTCTCTGTGCTTTCTGCTCAATTTTTCTTTGAAAAAATAAAGTCTATTACTTAAAAATAATAAAAGAAGGATAAAGAAATCCTGGTCCTATACCACACTGACTGCTGAGATGGAGCCAAGAAGTTACAGGGTAGAGAAATGATGTCCACTCTAAAAAGGCCTCAGAATGACCAGTGGGTCCCTTTCCTTGTCAAGGGTGAGTGGAGTTATCAAGGACCCAATCCCGTGTCAGCTTCTCCACTGGGCATTGCCTGGACTTCAGGTGTGCTTTGTTGATGTATGCTCAGCCCCTACTCTCTGCCCTACCTTCAGCTTGCCCCCTTTACAGAAGTTAGGAGCCATATATGCTCCAAATCAACAGTAGATGGTGAGCGACATTTCTCACTGGATAACCAAATAATTGTTGGCATTATCTGAAAAGAGACTTTAGTATCATGTCTGTCACTCATTGGGTAACCTTGACCAAGTGCCATCACCTCTCTGGGACTCAGCTGACCTATGTATAAAAGGAACATGGTGGGGTGAGACAAGTTAGACCATTTTCCAAGAAAGCTACCTTAGAACCTCATGTGTAAAAATATATAAATGGGGCTTCTCTGATTGAAGTCAGGGAAAGATAAGAGAGGGAAAACCTAGAGTCCCAAGCTACCACTCACCTGTCCTTTCATCCACTGATGCCCTTGAAGCTCCAGACTGCCTAGAAACCTCAGGATACCATGGAACACAATTCAGAAATCCCTATCTGGTCTATCTGTCTTATAAATAGAAGAGCCAGGGGCTTATTCAAGGTCAGTGGTCATGATGGAATTTGGACCCAGGTCCCCTCTAGTTCAATGCTTTTTTCTTTCACTGTTTTGCCCCAATCCTGCTGTGGCCACTTTGTGTTTATTGAGTGGAAAACACCCTACCAGCCCAAACATGAGCTCTGCCCTCTGGAAATGGAAACAGCAGCACACACACAAATCGTTGCTACCTCCTGTCAGTGGCACCCACATAGGGTGCCAGCAAGATGATCTTGACCCTCACAGATTATTTGTGTTTATAACTAAGTATAAGATTCCTGGTAAAGATTTGTCAGGGATTTCAATGAGCCATTAGCTGAGTCTAAAGCAGCGTTAGCATTTGTCCTCTGTAAAAGCACAGTGCTGAGTTATGCTGTCTTGTATTCTTATAGCCTAGTTCTTTCATGAGTATTGGTCATATCTCTTCAACTAGCTACTCTACTCCATAATTAGGCAATTTCCCCAGATCTGGTTTGGTGTTCTGTACACAGTTGGGGCATACAGTCAATCATGCTTCTTCTTAAAGACCATTGTACCTTTTCTGCTCGCAAAATGGAAAGAGGAAGAATGTTAGAAGATGTTTTCTGAAGCAGCAAATTTTGAACCTATCAGAAAGGAGAGGGCTCCACTTCACCCAGCATGGCATAAGTGAGAAGGGAAGTTGGCAGCCAATCAGGGTGTACTATAAAAATCCCAGCCACCTGTTTGCTACATTTACTGTGTGGCAGGTACTGTGCTGAATCCTGTAGATGCATGGTTTCCGGGAGTGTTGAAATCAAGCTTGGATGAACTCCTCCCTGCCTCATTCTGCAGAGGAGGGATCTGA
This sequence comes from Murina feae, assembly GCA_004026665.1. Lineage (NCBI taxonomy): Eukaryota > Metazoa > Chordata > Mammalia > Chiroptera > Vespertilionidae > Murina > Murina feae. The sequence goes on from PVJC01014877.1 coordinate 28,233, forward strand.
GGCTACGAGAGGGTAAATAATGTGGACAAGGCTTCAGAATTACCACTAGGACTCAGGTCTAGCTGACTTCAAAGCTCAAGTTCATAATCTCCAAATCAAGATGACCAAGGGCAATCTAATTGGGTTTTGAAAGATTCTACCGATAGGAAAAAAACACCTGTGTATCAGAAAAAACAGCTATGTGCCTGATCTTTGCCCTTTAGCCCACTTTTCTGCCCTCCCCCCCTCCGCAACCTCTTATTAAAGAATTTAAACAGGACACCAAATGAAAGTTCTAGAGAGTGTAGAGCCAGCGAGTTTGTAAGCCAGACATATTAACTTGACCCAGAGACCTTGGGGAATAAGGGAAGGGCGGGGGGAGGTGCTGGCTGATACATTAGTACATCCTGAGATGGAATAATAAATACATAAAATCTGCAAAGTTTATCCCAAAGGTCTTTAAAACGGGAACATTGTGATCGTACTGAATAGTCCCTCAGAGGCAGACAAGATGAATTAAAGTTTTTCCAGAGTCCCCCAGGGCTCTGAGATTGTCGCAGATGGTAACTCAGAAATCTCTTGTAGTCAGACATAGGATTCAATCTGAGACCCATATCCTTCACGTAATAGCTGAAGGGTTTGGGGCAAGTTACTTAAGCCCTTAAACTTCAGTTGCCATTGTATCTGAGGAATACTAATAATACCTACTAATAATATCAGAGGGCTGTAAAGATTAAACAGTATTCTTGCTGACTGCTTAGCACAGTATCTAACATATTGCAAGCATTCAATAAAGTGTCTAAATTATTGTGATTATATATTTAACTAGAGGCCTAGTGCACGAATTCATGCACAAGTGGGGTCCCTCTGGGTGGCCTGCAGGGATCCGGCCAAAACCCGCAGTCCAACACTGCCTGCAGCTCCTACCTGCTGCTCCTGCTCATCCCAGCCCCACTGTGCCTGCCTGGTCTCACACCCAATCAGTCTCCATCAGGAGAGGCTCCCGCTGTAGCAGCAGGCTCGCCAGCCATGAACCCTGCATCTGGTGCCCTCCCAAGGGGAGTGACCTGTGGGATCGGTCTGAAACCTGCTCTCCGACATCCTCTGAGGAGTCCCGGATTGCAAGAGGGTGCAGACCAGGCTGAGGGACCTCACTGGTGCACGATCAGTGCTGAGGAGGGATGCAGGAGGCTGGCTAGCTGGAGAGGGACTACGGGAGGGTTCCAGGGCATGTCCAGCCCATCTTTCTCAGTCCTGATCAACTGGACCTCAGCAGCAAGTTAACCTACCAGTTGGAGCATCTGTCCCCTGGTGGTCAGTGCATGTCATAGCGACTGGTCGACCTGTCAACTGTCTGTTCCCTGGTAGTCAGTGCACGTCATAATGAGCAGTTGAGCAGCCTTAGCATATCATTAGCATATTCCACTTTGGTTGTTCTGCCATTTGGTCTATTTGCATATTACTCTTTTATTATATAGGATTATTATATAGGATATTCGCCAGTTCAGTTTCTCATCAAGGTTAATATAATTCTTTAGATAGCTGAAGTGACTAAACTGGTCCCTTTTGGGCTCAGACTCCAATGCACAACTTTGCTCTTGCTCTTTGATTCACACTTGCTTTGTCATGTTTATGTATTTGGAGGTTTACTTTAAGGCCCTGGTGGAAAGATAGTAGTGTGGGCTCTTTCCAAGGATAGACCGGTGGTAGCCCAGAAGGAAAATTATTCAGACCCCAGAATCTTTAACTTTCTTAAAAGTGACTGAAGCTGCCCTAACTGGTTTGGCTCAGTGGATAGAGCGTCGGCCTACAGACTCAAGGGTCCCAGGTTTGATTCTGGTCAAGGGCATGTACCTTGGTTGCAGGCACATCCCCAGTGGGGAGTGTGCAGGAGGTAGCTGATCGACGTTTCTCTCTCATCGATGTTTCTAACTCTCTATCCCTCTCCCTTCCTCTCTGTAAAAAAAATCAATAAAGTATGTATTTTTTTAAAAAGCAACTGAAGCTGCCAGAATATCCCAAACCATAAAATCAGCTCTAAATTCTCATCAGCCTTCCCACAACTATAGACTCAAAATGTCTGAGCTAGGGTATTTTATGGAACTTAGAAGTCATCCGATCCAACTTCTCCATGTCACAGATCAGAACACGGATAGTAGGTTGAACTTTGACTAGAACCACAGGTCATTAGACTTATAAGGCAATCAACAACACCATGAAAGACTGAGAATGAGACCAAGTCCAGAGATTCTCTGGATCTGGTGACCTCTAGATACCCCCTCCCTCCCCATCCTACCCCTGCCCCATGTCTCCAGAACTGTGGCATTCTGCTCTGGGTTCTCAGTATTTTCATCTCTGTCTCTCTTAGTTGAGGATGTGGGGAAGAAAGAAGAAGGAGCAGGGACCACATATGCATTGTCCACTGTGGTATCTACAGTGATCATACCTGATGCTCTGTAAATACACATGGAAAAAGGAAGGGAGGGAGGGAGGGAGGGAGAAAGTGGTATGCAGCCTATTAGATCACTTGGAGAACTAGACTGGGAGAGATAATCTGGTCAAAAAGTCATTTAGGCATGTCCAGGAATGAGGAAAGTAACTAACATACATGGTGTCTCCAATGTGGACCAGGCCCTGTGCTTGGCCCTTCCATGTGGTGTATCACAGGTTCCTCATTACTACCCTATGCTACAGGCATTGCCCATTTCACAGCCAGGGATACTGAGACTCTGAATAGCTTTAGGATTTAGAAAGAGGGAAAGCCTTCTTGGAAAGAGTTTACATAGATGAACTCTCATTTTCTAGATACCTTGTGCTGTTATTCTCCTCTGATCTCCACTGCCCACCAGAGTCATCGTATGCCCCTCTCTTCTGCTCCATGACCTGGGATGCTGACTTCTATGGAGTACATTACCCAGACTCCATTGCCCTGGCCTTCTGTTGGGAGGCACTGGTTAGAGATTAGAAAGCAAGAGAGAGAAAGAAGCCAAAGCATTTATTTTCCTGCTTCCTTCATCCCTTGCAATCCTGTATGGCTACAGCTCTTGTCAGACAACCCCTCTTCCACCACTGTTCCTAGTTTTCCCGGGCTTGGTAACAGCATTTTCTCCCCTGTCCTCAACAGCCTGCCATTGCTTCCCCACTGTTGCTAAGTCCTAGGTGCTTTGCCATAGGTGCTTCACAGTTCCCTGAACTCTGCCCATATTTCTATAAATAGTCCTTTCATTAAACTCTCTTCAGTTAAACTCCTTTGAATCCATTCAGTTTCCAAAATACGTAACAGAGTCTCCTCCCTTCCAATCCAGAACTTCCCAAACTTCCACACCATTATCTCCCTGTCCCCCACCCCAGTCCTCCAAGAAGTCTTCTCTGACTAGTCCACGCTCAGTTATCCACTGCTGTGTACCCAACCATTCTAAAAGGTAGTGGTTAAAACTAACACCATCCATTAGTTCTCACAGTTCTGTTGGTTTACTGGGTGGCTCTTCTGTTAGTCTGGCATGATTGTTCCATGCAGCTGCGTTCAGTGGGCAAAAGCCTCAGACTTGGCTGCAACAGCAGAAAAGGCTGGGTCTCTCTCCATGCTGTCTTTAATCCTCAAGAAGACCTGTCCATGCTTCTTCACATGCCAGTGGCAATGTCCCAAGAGAGTGAAAGTAAAACCTGCAAGGTCTCTCAAGAATTAACCCAGAAGTTCTCACAGTACTACTTCTTGTACATTGCATTGGTCAGTGCAGATCATAATGCCAGCCCAGGTTCATGAGGCGGGAAAATAGACCTATAAAGTGAAACAGCAAAGAGAAGTGGGCCCAGGGGAGGGAGCATGATTCATCAGGAGCCATTGTTGCGACCATCTGCCACATAGAGCAATTGTCAGGCCCTAGAATATTGCAATCAGTAGGGACCCAGGGCTCTTGACTTCTAATCCAAGTGTCTTCCCACTGAACCAGTTATTCCAAGCAATCACTCTAAACTCTCAAGATATTCAAGCATATCATGGGGCTGAATGGGGCTTCCAGCATCTGCCTATGAAATGTGGAGTGTGCCTTCTTCCCTGAGCAAGACTGACATTCTCCAGCTCTTCCCTAAGCTTTGTGCACCATTTTATACACATGGGAGCCTCAATAGATCCTCCATAAATTTTTACAAGTCGATGAAAACTTTTTTTTTTCTGCAAAGAAACTGAATAAGAGCAAACACTTCATCAGAAGAGGGCATGTCTGGGAGAGCAGCCATTTTTAAAGAAGAGTACATAAACAGTCATAGCTGGTTTACTTAGCCTTGCCATTCATGCCTAATTAATCGCAGGAAAAATCCATTCTGCATCATGTCCCAGAAACTCACTTTGTAAATGATATTTTAAGATGTGTACATTCTGCATATTTGAAGTGTATAATATATATTTTTTGCCCTGCTCACCCAACCCTTACCCCTGCATCTAAGGTCCTAGAGGAGAATCTGTTTGTTGCTTCTTCTAGACTGGTGGCTGCCAGCATTCCTTGGCTTGTGGATGCATCACTCCAATCTTTGCTTCCATGGACACATTGCCCCCTCCTCTTCTGTCTGTAACTTCCCTCTATCTCCCTTTCATAAGAACATTTGTGATGGCCTTTAAGACCCATCTCAACAATCCAGAATAATCTCCTCATTTTAAGATTCTTAATCACATCTGTGTAAATGCTTTTTTCCCCCCAAATAAAGTTATAGTTGCAGGTTCCAGGGACTAGGATATGGATGTCTTATGAAGGGTCATATTTCAGCCTGTCACACACACCACCTTATTAAACAGATGGGAAACTCAGGCTCTACAAGGTGAGACAATCTGCCCAACATTATAGAGAGAGCAGAGGTAGAGGCAGGCTTCCAAACACAGGGTCTGAACTCAATCCATTGCTCTGTACAGTCCTGCAAGCTGCATCCCAGGCAAAAACAGGTGAGAGAAGGACCCTGATGAGGAGGATGCAGTTAATCAAGGACTGTGTAGTGAGAGAATGTCATTACTATCTGTTTGAGGTGACACCAGAGACTCCTGCTTGTAGTCAGGCAAATTACTGTAAGCAAGAAATGTGACATGAGTCTCAGATCCAGAGAAACCAAAGTGATTTTGGAAAATGTCTCAGGTGCAAAGGGCCAGGGCTTCTGGGGTAACCTTTGGTGATTTCACTCAACATGCTTAGGCTGTATACAGTGCATCTCTTCACGCATGAAGCAGTGAACACGGAAGAACTTGCCATGTCTTATTCAGAGACACTGGGAGGCAATTGGGCTCTGAAGGTGGCAGTCTGTGCTGTGGTTTGGACTTGGGCGTGGGAGGAGAGGATGGGGTTGGGATTCTGACCAGTGCTTTTCTGTTTGAGTAAGTAAAGTCTTGCTTCAGGCACAAGAAGGTAGGGTGACCAGCTTACCTGATTTGCCCAGGACTCTTCACATTTAAGCACTGAAAGTTCCACCTCCATGAAGACCCTTGTTCCTAGACAAGCATCTGAGTATAATGAGAGCCTCTAAATCTATTTCAGATGACAAGATCATAGCCACAGCTCTGTTTCTTCGGGAAAGGAAAAGGGTTGTCTCTGTAACCTGTTCCCAAATAGGCAACATAAGAAGAGATGCATTTGCTGCATATGAGTTTGGCTGTCCTAGCAGAAACTCCAAGCCACAGTGGCTTTGACATAATAGAAAGTTATTTTTCTTCCACTTAAAACCTCGAGCTCACCTAGTTCAGAGCTGGTGTGGCGGCTCCCTGGAGCAGTGGGGCCAAGTTCTTTCTCTCTTGCTATGCCACTATCCCCAGGGTGTTGCCCTTGTTCACATGTTTGTGTCCCTCATTGTGTCCTGTCTAGCTTTTCAGCTCTCTCGATCCTTCATGTAAACAATTCCCTATATTAAATTCCCTCTTAAGTGTTGAAGAGGTGTCTGCTCTCTAGATTGGGTGCTGACTGATAGAGTCTTGGACCTGAAAATGTTAAGAACCATAGAGAGAGGGATGGGTAAGGGAACACCACAAACACATCTACTGAGATACATCTCTAGAAAGGAGACAGGACAGAGGGCCATGGGCAGTGTCGGAGGTAGGCAATGTCTTGCCTGTGTTGTCCATGAGTAGGCACTTTGAGTTAGGTGAAGCTGCAGCACTTCAGCCTCATTGGAGGCTGCACCAATGGGCTCTGAGTGGAGTGCACTAAAGGGGAGCAGGGGTGAGGATGAGGATGAAGTGGGGTGAGGGGGTACTCAGTAGGCTGGCTAGAGAAAACAGGAGTAGAGGCCAGGAAGGATCACGAAAGGGCAGGCAGTGGGGCACTCAGAAAACCAACCTGTATAGCCAGGATGTTGGAAAGCAGAGGGAGGGCAGCAGAGACATAAAGGGAAGTGACAGAGACTCTGGATAATGAGGTAGGTCAGCAAGATGATCAATTAAGATCCCTATCATAGTCTGAACTTTGTTCCCCAGAGTCATACATTGAAGTCCTAGCCCTGGCACCTCAGAATTTGACTGTATTTGGAGATAGGGTCTTTAAAGAGGTAATTATGGTAAAAAGAGGTCATTAGGGTCAGCCCTAATCCATTCTGCCTGTTCTGATTATAGAAGAGGGGATTAGGGCATAGATATGCTCAGAGGGAAGAACAAATAAAATGCCGTGAGAAGGCAGCTACCTACAGGGCAAGGAGAGTGGCCTCTGAGGAAACTAAACCTGCCGGCACCTTGATCTTGGACTTCAGAGCTATGAGAAAATAAATTTCTGTTGTTAAAGCCATCTAGTGTGTGGTACTTTATTATGGAAGTCCTGGCAAACTAATACAGTTGCTTATTTACCAAAGCATTTTCAATCCTTTCAACAAGCGTACCAGAGAGCATTTACCTGATTGAACCTTTCTTTTGCTTTTGCTCTTTGTTTTTTGTTTTAAGAAAATTATAAAATACATAAAAGTCTGAAGAATGCTAAATACCCATGCTCTCATTATGCAGAATTAGCAATTGTAAAAATATTTTCCTATTTGTTTCAAGCATTTTTTGATAAAATAGTTAAAATATTGCGAATATGGTTAAAGTCCCTTTTATCACAAGCCTTTCATCTTCTCCCCTCTTCAGAGCCAATCACTATTAAGGAACTGATGTGCATTCTTTCAATCCATGTGTTCATGAAAAACATTTGGAATTGGTTTGTGTGGGTTTTTAATTTTTTGCAGTCATGCTACATGTCTTGTGAACCTTGGATATGCTATTTCCTAACTTCATGCTCAGTATTTTCCAAAGTATAACAGGCAAATCAAAGCACATGAATTGGATGACTGGTACAGGGACCAGCAGGGCATATAATACTATTGAATAGAATGGTGACAAAGATTATTTCCCTAAACAGCATGCTATTAAACAATGACTGGGTTACCACAGAGATCAAAGAAGAAATAAAAAACATCATTGCAACAAACGACAATGGAAACACAACAATCCAAAATCTATGGGACACAGTGAAAGCAGTCTTGAGAGGGAAGTTCATAGCTCTACAAACCTACTGCAGAAAACAAGAAACAATGATAATAAATTACCTAACCCTGCAACTCAAAGATTTAGAAAGAGAGCAACAAGAAAAGCCCAGTGTAAGCAGAAGGAAGGAAATTATAAAGATCAGAGCGGAG
>PVJC01014878.1:0-37259 GCA_004026665.1 Murina feae
CCATGGCAGAGGCACAGACTAATATCAGCTCTGGAGTTCAGGGAACAAGCCACCCATCTGAGGCAAATTACATAGCCCATGAAGCATTCCTTTTAAGGGATTAATCTGGGTTAGGAGAGGAGGTGGCTCTGCAGGGACCTGCCTCCCCAGGGCAGCAGGCTATTCTCCTCCTAGGCTAAGGTGACCAGATTTAAAGCGGTACACCATTTCGGGGGGGGGGGTGATGGGGGGAGGGATGTTCTTTTTTCTCTTTTTTTTATTATTACTTAAAATATTACAAAGAGTAATCGGGACTTTTTTAAAATGCCGCGGGACGCGGGACAAACTTAAAAACCGGGACTGTCCCGCCAAAAGCGGGACGTCTGGTCACCTTATCCTAGGACAACAGTCCACAGGGCGGGGCGCTGCAGCCAGCCAGGGCTCGGGGAGGGATGCTCCCCACCCCCCACCCCCCCAGGCACTCCAGGTATGGATGCAGGAATGCTGCTCTGGGCACGTGAAGGGGAGAAAGAAACAGTTCCCGTCTCAAAGGCTGTGTGGCTCACAAACCCCCGTTCAAGGCCAGCCTGCAGATTTGCTGACTGTGACCTTGGGCAAGGCACGCAGGCTCTGGATGGGCAGTCTCCTCGTGGGCACAGCGAGGGAACCAGCCTGGGGGGTGGCGTGTGGGCTGAACGACAGGCACCCACTGAGCTCCCACAGAGCCAGGCACAAGCGATGCTCTAAACCTGCTGCTTCCTTCCCTGGACCTCTCTCTGGGGGCACCGCCTCCTGGGGACACGAGCAACAGCAGAGGCCCAGAGGCAGGGAGAGCAAGGCGCAGGCGAGAATGAGTCAGGGTGGGGGGTGGTCCTGGGCTCCGGGGGGATGGCATGAGGGTGGAGTTTTCCTCGCTGGTAAAACTGGGCATAAAATGACTCCTTTCCTAAGGTTGTCGAAGGAAAGAGAGATGAACATGGAAGCAGGCAGCACCGTGCCTGGCGCGTAATGAGCAATTAAGTGACTATTACTCTTGGGCAGGGCCGGAGGGAGCAGAGCTGAGGGCTGGTCAGGAGAGGTTTCTGGAAGGAGGCGAGGGAGGAGCAGGTTTGGGAAGTGGACAGGGCTTCCTCAAAGCTCCTGATGCTCTTGCCCTGGGGCAGAGGTGACATAAGCGTCCAGACCAGCATGCTGCCTGCCATGGCATCAGGTCTAAGAAGTCAGGGTTCTGGGGACTCAGTCTGTCTTCTCAGGTGGGTGCCTGCTGGCTGCCTGAGCATCCATTCCCTGCATTCCTATCTCTTGACTCCACCGCTGCACCCTACTCAGCGGCCCCCTTCCTTCCGGAACCCCACACGCCTCCTAGCTCCCCCGGCGCTCCTGACTCCAGGAAGCTGAGCAGAGCCCGAGGGCTGGGCAGGAGGCTGGACCCTTGGGGGGTCATCTCCACTGTCCATCTGCTCTGGAGTGGGACTGCAGACCATGCCTGCATCAGCTATTCCCACGAGAGGGCATTCTCTTGGCCATACTCAGAGCTCCCTCCTAGCCCCTGCCTGGGGGGGAAGGTGACCCCAGGCCACACAGCACAGTGTTATCCGACCTCTCTCAGAGGCCATCCTGGGGTCTCTTTCTCTCCCCCTTCCAGGATGGCTCAGGGACTTCCCTCCACATCTCTCTGCTCAGAGCTTGTGGAGCTAGCAACGCCGGCTCCCCATTGGCTGGGGGCAGGGGTGGGGCATGATGCTCCAGAAATAAAGAATTCAGCCACCTGCCAGCCCTTACTCTCTGGACCCTCTTCCCACTTGCACTTACCTTGCCGATCAGGGAGGCAAATTTATCATTGAGGACCTTCATCTCCTCCTTTTCTTGATTCTTCTGCTGCTGGATGGCTGGGTCCACCTTGAAGTCCAGGGGCACCAGCAGGCTGGGGTTCACTGTCACCTTGGGGATGGTGCCAGCTGACCAGCAGCCAGTGAGGCTGCGAGAGCTGAAGCCCGGCCTGGGGGCTTCGCAGCTGCCCCATTCCGAGGTCCCAGGCCGGGGGCCGCCCCCTGGAGTCACCTCACAGCTGCTCAGGCTGCTGAAGCCAACGACGCAGGAGCGGCAGGCCATTGCGGCCCCCGGGCCTGGAGTGGGGGGGGGGTGCAGGGATGAGCGAGGGAAGCTCTGTGGGGTGGTGTTGGCAGTTGGCTCCAGTCGCAGGCCGGGCAGGCTGGGGACTGAGGAGCAAACACCTGTCGTACAGTGCTCATTAGCTGCAGGAGGGCGGGCACCTCCCAGCCCGACCAACCTGTTAGATGGTTACATGATGTGCTGCCGGCCCCTCCCCCCGCACCACTCCTCCCGGCCCGGGATCTGCCTTGCTGAGGGGGCAGGTCACAGCCCCCAACTCAGCAGGGCCTGGCTCCAGGGAGTGGGCAAGTCTGAGCTGGTTGGGTAGGGGTGGGGAGGCGGCAAGAGGAAGGGGCGATCCAGCAGGGAAGGAGAGGAGAAAGAGAGAGAGTGCGCGCTTGCCTCTCACCGCAGACCTCACTGCATACCAGAAGGCTGACATATCCAGGCCCACATACTTCTGGAAAGCATGAGCAAGCGCAGGCCCTGGGCTCCCTCCCGAGTACAGGGCATCTCCCGGAGTGTAGGGCTGCCATGCTGGGCACCGTGCCAGCCTCGCCGTAGAAAACAACACCTTTATTATTTATTTTCCAGCTGCCCCGGAGTCTCCCTGGCTTATCTTCTCGTCGGCCATTCTTCCTCCCTCCCCGCCCCCTTCCTTCCTTGAAGCTCCCATTTATTAAGCACCTACTCTGCGCATCCCACTGCTTCAGAGGCTGGAGAGAAAATAGATGGTCCAGGCCAAGAGCCTTTGGCTTTTGGACAAGTGAGACGTGGGTTTAAGACTCAGCTTGGCTGCTCACCGCTGGTGTGACCTCAGGCAGGTTACTTGATTTCTGTCCTTGTGTGTGAAATGGGTATGGAACTACCAATCCCACATGAGGTGGTGTATGCAGAGAGCTTAGTGGGGGCTGGCGCAAAGCCCCCAGGAAACAGTGGCTAAGGCCAGTGCCTGCCTTCTGAGTGCTGAGTCTGGTGGGGGAGACAGTTATGGCCAAATGTTGCCCTGCCTCAAGGGCCATGAGAATTCGCCCCTGCCTCCCCACTTCCCATTCCTCTGTTCTTACTTCTGTACCTCCTACCCTTGTTTCATTTTAAATATGAAGTAAAAATAGAAAGACAGCAATTTGCTCCTACAGAGCCTCTGATGGGGCAGGACAAGGCTCAGCCCCCGCCCCAGAACTCCCTCCCACCTTCCTGAAGTTCCAGAGGCCCACTCTTCCCCTTCCACTCCTCCGCTCCTGAGCCTGCCTCTTCCTCCCTCCCTGGCCTGATGTCCCTGGATGCTCTTTCCCTGGCTGGCTGGCTCTGTGTGCCCTCCTTGGACCTGACACACCACCCTGGGTGGAGGCGTCACCACGGAAGAGGGGTGTGTCTGAGAGAGAGACAGGGGTCAGGGGTAGAAGAGCTCTCAGCCCCTCTGGAACTGGAGGAAGAGAGGCTGCAGACAGAGCCGCTGTTGGGCTCACATTGCGCATCCAAGCCTCCTGCCTCCCGGGCCAGACCTCCTTCCCACACAGGGGGCATTTCTGGCTCATGAAGGTGCAGGAATCTGTACCAAGGTCAGGAGTCTATTCTGAGGCTGCATCTCGGGCTCTGGTGCTGAGGGTGGGCCCGCGAGCTACTGCTGAGCCACTGGGTCACTGCCGTGGTGTCTGTTTCCACTTTTGACACCGCTGCCATATTGGGCACATACCTGCAGGGTCCATCTCCGGGTCCCTGACCTGGTATCTGAATGGCATGTGGTCAGACTCAGCACCCTGCCCTCCCCACCCAGCTGCCCCTGTACTCTGTGGGGAAGGGGAGGGCACAGTGGCATTGGGTGACAGCTGGCAGGTCAGATATGTCCCAAATGCTTTGCATGGATTAGCTTCCTTAATCCTCATTTGAGGTGGATGCTTTCATTCTCACCAGCCGGGTTTACAGAGGCGGAGACTGCGTCTCAGAGGAGTTAAGTGAATGTCGAAGGTCCTGGAGCTGGACTTGAGCCCAGACAGTTGGAGCTATGGGCCCTTCCTCTCAGCTTGGCCTCTGAGCCTGATGACTCCTGAAGGGGCAGTGGATACAAAAGGAAGCTCTCTTCTTGCTGTGTGGGACTCAGTTCTACCTTCTAATTTTCTTCTTCTTTTTAAATTCTTTAATCCTCACCTGAAGATATGCTTTTTTAAAAAGTATGTTTTTATTGATTTCAGAGAGGAAGGGAGAGGGGAGAGACAGAAACATCAGTGATGAGAGAGTATCAATGATAAGCTGCCTCCTGTACTCCCCACACTGGGCATCGAGCTGGCAATCTGGGCATGTGCCCTGACCTGGAATCGAACTGTGACCTTCTAGTTCATAGGTCAACACTCATCCACTGAGGCACACCAGCTGGGTGATTTTTTTAAAATTGATTTTTAGGGAGAGAGGAAAGGAGAGGGAGAGACACATCAATGTGAGAGAGAAGCATGGGTGCCTTCTGTACACACCCCCACCAAGGATTGAGCCCACAACAGATGTATGTGCCCCGACCGGGAACTGAACCCAAAACCTTTTGGTGCATAGGATGATGCTCCAACCAACTGAGTCACCTGGCCGGGGCCCTTCTACTTTTCTTTAAGTTGGAGGCCCAATTCTTCAAGCGCCTCTCGCAGCCCCTGAGTTTAGATAGGTCACAGTTAATTGCTGAGTTCCTGGCTTCGAGGCTGGCATTGCAGGGCGGTCCCGGGAGCCTGAGCACTGGGCGGCCCTCTTGAGGGTGGCCTGGCCTCTTGAAGGCATGGAAGGCATGCTCCCTGGGGCTCTGGCCCTGGGCTGGGACAGGCTGGGATGGGCTGGGACGGGGATCCCACTGCTGCTTCCTCCCTGGCCCGGCTGTTTCTCCTGGGAGCAGTCAGAGAGCTGTCTTGGCTGTCACAGCTGTGGCTGCCAAACAGGAAGAGCAGTCAAAAGGCCCCAAACAAACACAGCTCCATGGAAACACCTAGCCCTCCCCTTTCCTCCCATCTCTCTCCTAGCCCCCCCTCCCTGCCCCTGCATTGGCAATGTCCTGGGTCAAGTGTCCAGGCCCCTACCTTTCCACCCCCATGGAAGACCTGACACAACCTTCTCCTGCCTTGATATGGAGCCCGGAGCACCTAGGGGTTCAGGGAGCAGGACGCCTGGCAAGGATGGGGAGAGAAGACGGAGAGTGGGTAACATTTTCAGATGTTGAGGTACCTGGGCAGTCTCCAAACTCCCCCTGAGAGTACTCCCACACAAATCTGAGCCTTCCTGGGGGGGCATGGGTTTGGGTGACCCCAGGGGCAGAGCAGCCTCATTGAGGGAGCCCCTCTGGGACCCTGGAGGCTTGTCCTGGTTGGTCCTTACATAGTCCAGGAACAGAAACCACAGCGCCCCCTCCCCCCCCTCCTCCTCTTCCTCCTCCTCCTCCTCCTCCTCCTCCTCCTCCTCCTCATCCTCCTCTTCCTCCTCGAGTCTCCCCTTGTTGCCTCTGGTCCCCTGGGCTGGAGACAGGTTGCGATCCTGATCTTTCAGGAAGCAGAGAAAAGGCAGGACAGGCATGGCTGGCCAGAGGTAAGGAGTGGGGGCGGCTCGGGCTGGGCTGCTGGGAGCTGCCTGAAGTTGGTCCTCAAAGAAGCAAGGGGTTTTTCTCATTTGCTCTGCTTCCTCCTGCCTTCCATTTCCCTCTTCACCTCTCTCCTTCCCACACCTCTGATTTTCTCCCTCTCATTCTCACCCACCTCTTCTCTCTTGCCTCCCTGTCTACCTGTCCCTCTCAGTGTCCTGCCCACTCAGATCCCTGGCCCGGGGCACCTCTGTCTCAGCCCTGGGGTGAGAGGTGTCTGAGCAGCCCCTGACGCCGGCTGGATGGCATTCTGGGCACGGCATCCCTGTGTCACAGTTTCAGCACCTCCTCGGCGCCTTGCTCCCTTTGGCCTGGATCCTGGGACAATGCAGGGCAGCGATGCATAGTTGTTGGATGAATGTCTCAGTGAGCACATCCCAGCCTGGCTGGGGCCCTGGCATAGGACAGGGCACTTGGAGAGACAGGCAGGGACTCTGGCAGGGAAGACTCCTAGACTCAGGGCATGATGGCAAGGTCAGGCCACTCCTTCAGGAAGCCTTCTCAGACGAGCCCGCTCAGGTTCCTGTCCATCCCTGCCCCTCTCTTCTAAATGCACCTCCACGTCTAGGCTCACTGGGTCAGGGCCTGCTCCTGGATGTGACAAGGCTGGACAATTTGGCCTCCTTTCTCTGGACTGTTCCTTTGAGAAGGCCTGTCCTGAGGCCACGAGGGGAGGCCCTGCCCAGTGGCTAAGTTCTGGGGATGGGATGGGGTAGGCCTGGGCTGTGTGGAAAACACTTCTGGGGGGTATGGAAACAGAAGCTGGGGGTACGGAAGCTGAAAGTAGATTTGGGATGGGCAAGGGCTAAGAAAGGGGAACTAATGGCGAGAATAGAGAAGTTAAGGCAGTGTCTATTAAGCCTCCTCCACATGCCAAGCAAGGCAATGGAGACAGGGACCGACCCCGGGAGGGTGCCTGCGATGCCTTCCCAGTGAGCAAAGGCTTGAAGGAGGAGGGGGAGCTGACCGGGAGGTGGAAGTGTGTTTCAGGCGAAGATACTTGTGGGGGCGAGAGGCTGTTTGTGTGGGATGGTGACGGTTACGACAGCCCATGTCACTGGAGTGTCAGTTGCTGGGACTGCTCTGGGCCCGGAGAGGTTACAATCAAAGCATTTCCTTACTTCACATAAAGTTCTTCAGTGGCTCCCCGTAACAAAGAAACAGAATTTCCGGAGGATGAGGCCCAGAAATCAGGATTTTAAGAAGATTCCCAGGTGATTCTGACGTGCAGCCAAGGATGAGAAGCGCTGGTCTAGAAGATTTCTTGGAACATCAAACAAGATCCTTTGCACCTGCTGCCCTTCTTTCTCTCCGGGTCTCCGCTCCTCGATACCCGCCTTCCTTCCACATCCCCTGCCGGTTTCCACCCCCACCAAGCTGACCCCGTTTCTCTGAACCCGCTGAGTGATGCCACATGTCCGTGTTGGACAGCACACACATGGAGCGCTGCCGTCACCGCGTGCAGTTCTGTTGGCAGTGCTGGTCCCTCTAAGAGGCAGGATCTGAGGCGGGCCCGGAGGCGGTAGGTTCCCGCAGGCTGCCAAGTGCTCAGGAGGGACGAGGTGGGCAGCACGGGGTCATGGCAGAGCTCTGGACAGGAGCCCTGGTTTCAGGTCTGGGCTCTGCCACTCACCAGCTGTGTGATTTGGGGCCAAATGCTTGGCCTCTCTGGGCCTCCGTGGTTGGTAAAATTAGGTTGTAAGAGCCACCTGGACAATTGTTGTTTTTATTTTAATTTAAATTTTTTCCCCTGTTTAGCTCATCAGTGCTTCTCACACTATTGTCAACCCCCTTGCTATGCCAGGTGAACCCAGTTCCTGTGCCAGCAGCGTGCGGGGAGGCTGGGCCGGTGTGGGCATTCTGAAGTGAGGGCAGGCCTCAGGAGCAGGGAGGTGAGCAGCGAAATGAGCAGAGGCTAATTGCACTTTCCTGCCTTCAGAGCACGGAGCCCAGTGTGAAGTCATTTGTTGGTGGTTGTTTGCTTGTCCTGCCTCCCCGTTGCAGCTCTGTGGGCACAAGGCCTGCGTGGTGTTTTGCTGCCCCCGTGTCCCAGCACCGGGCATATTTCCTGCCACAAGTCAGGTGCTGGATGACCATTTCTTTCTGGAGCAAGAGGGCCACCCTTTCACACAGGCCACTTGTTCTCTGTGTGATGACAGGAGACATTAAGAGCTTCGGATGGCCCGGCCCGTGTGGCTCAGTGGTTGAGTGTGGACCTATGAACCAGGAGGTCACAGTTCAATTCCCAGTCAGGGCAAATGCCCAGTGTGGGGCATGCAGGAGGCAGCTGATCAATCGTTCTCTCTCATCATTGATGTTTCTATCTCTCTCTCCCTCTCCCTTCCTCTCTGAAATCGATTAAAAAATATATTTTAAAAGAGCTTCGGATGGTGTAGGTGGACAGACCCCAGGTGGACTGGGGGAAGGTCAGGATGGGGTGTCCCTGGCACCTCTGGAGGGGGCTCTGGAGCCTGCCCCGCAGGACCTGGCTACTTCCCTGCCAGGCTGCGCTGGGCTGACATTGGGTCCTCTGCCCAGGGTGTCACACATACCACCACCGGTCGACTCCTAGAGGCCTGGCATCAGTTCCCGCTCAGGTTTGGGTGGGAGCTTGGACACCTTCCTTCCCTGGCCAAATGCCGTAGGTGGGCGAGAAGGCTGATGGTCCTCCCTGAGAAAGAAATAGGCAGAGGAAGGCTCCTTACGCTGCTGAAGGCCCATCAGGCCTAGGGGTTGGCTAGGCATGCATTTAGGGCAGGGCAGGGACCCAGCCATAAGCCCCCAGCCCCTCTCCTTAGCTGTCCTGCCTGTGGAGGAAGCGCGGGGGTTGGTCTCCCTGAGCCAGGTGTAGGGTAGTCCCAGCCGACTGGGGGAACCCCAGCCCATGTCTGGCTATGTGGGCGCTGGGTTCATGTCAGTGGCATTTGGCATGGACGCCAGGCCTGCTTCTGAGTGGAGAGAGCAGGAAGAAGAATCTCACGAAGGGAAACTCGAAACAGGGCCCCGCTTCCTGTGGTGGCTCGCCACAGGACTAGGGGGGAGCACAAGCCCCTGGCTTCTGGGACACTCCGGAACTTCCCATCTGCTTCCTTCCTCCACAGAAATTCCAGGTCCCAGCCACAGGGCTCTCATCCTCCCCGCTGTGCCTGGCTGCTCAACCCATAAGAAGGCTTCTTCCCACAACCCTCATTTCTCAGCCTGGAGACTCCTAGAGGCCTGGCATCAGTTCCCGATCAGGGTCTCCCCTTCCGCCCACAAGCACCACCTCCTGTCTGCCTCTGAGCCTTTGCTCCGTCTGCCCCTCCCTGCAGGGAATTTCCCCAAATAGCCCTGCACGTGTCCTTCGATCAGGAGAGCTTGTGGGGAAACGAGTAAACGCGTCATATCGCTTTTTACACCAAAGCGCAGGAGACGAGTTTTTTCCAAAAACGATGAGTAGAGACAGCCGTCAAATATGGAGGGCCTGGCATTTCAACAACAACGAAAATGTTCAAGACAACTCAGATAGACTTTGCCAAGTCAGACCATTATTGGATTTCTTTCTTCCCGTTACGACGCGATTTGGCGGGAAAATGCCCGCTTACATTGGGTTTTAAAAGCAGCCCTCAGGATGACTTCGTTTTGTTAGCTGCTCTATCGCCACTGGCACATAGTAGGTGGGCAGGAAGTAGTTGTTGAATCAAGGTGCCATGTGCCCGTTATTATTTAGCACTTGTTTCTGTGACTCCCTTAGTCAAGGTCTCTTTCCTCTACCGCCTTCCCCCACTGGACAGGGCTGGGGACCCTGTTTCCTTTCCTCTGAGCGCTCCCCGGCCTGGAATCCTGGCCACTGGAGAAACCGGCCAATCTTGCCTACCCTGGCATTTGTGCCTTCATTCAGGAGATGCTTTCTGCATCTCTCCTGGGTGGCTGATCCTGGGCACTGGGCTGTGGGGCAAATACAAGGATAACTGAGGCAAGGTGGGGACTGGTGTTCTCCCCGCCTTCCGGGTGCGCTGGAATCTCTTCCCATCCAGCCTCTGCCTCCGGGCCAGCCGCCCCTGGTCCCGGTGTCCTCAGCCTTGCGTTCCTGGCACTGCACACGGCTCTTAAGGAGCTGTGCCCTCCCTGGGGCTGCTTGTAGAGAGGAGCAAGGAGGGACTGGAAGGCAGGGTGGCAGACGAAGGCAGGGCAGGGGAGTGGTAGGGCTTTTGGAGATTCTTACTTATAAGCCCAAACCGCTCCCCAAGCTTTAGCCGCTGCCTTTATCTGCCCTGATAATAGACCGAAACCTACTCTGCTCCCTGTTGAATAAGCAGTGCCCAGCCTCTGCGAGTCTGCCAGGATGGCAGCAGCCCAGAGTGGCGCTGGGCACTGTGCCAGCTGACACGGGGCAGCCAGCCCTGGGAAGCCTCACCCAGGTGGGTAGCCACCAGCCTGCAGACCACCCCACACGCAGGGACGTCCCACCCCCTCTGGGGGTCCTCAGTGTCCATACAGGGCACGCAGGCGGCTCTCAGGACAGACCTCCGGAACTAAAACATGAGCTACGGTGGCTCATGGTTCATTCATCTTTGTATCCCTAGTTCGGAGCCTGGTGCCTGGAATACAGGAGGAGCTCAATGGTGGAACCTCATGCACTCAGCACCATGATCGGGACCTGCCATATGCAGGTAGCTGGGCCCTCCCTCTCCCCACCCCTCTACTCCCTCCTCCAGCACCTGTGGGGATCTTCTGATGCAGCAAGGTGTGGGCCATGGAAGGCGGATCCCGGGCCAGCCCCGCTCGCTGTGTCTTAGGGACAAAAGGAGGAGGAAGTCCTTGCATGTGCCCCCATTACCCAAATTAGTACCCAGGCTCACAAAAAGCTCTCCAACAGCCACCCGATTTCATCTCCCAATGCTGCTCAACGGACCGGGCGCCCTGCACCTCCATTTTTCAAGATGTGTGTGATTTGCTCCTGATCTTCCACCTCCAAACACAGCCCCCAGCCCAGGTTCCTCAAGTAGAGTCTCAGCCCTCACTCAGTCAAGGTTCTGGGAGAAGCTGGAAGGAGCTCAGGGCTGGGAGATGAGAGAGGAGTTGGCGTGGGGATGGGCCAGGGGCAGGAAGCCACAGTGAGTGGGTGAGGAGCAGGGGAGCAGGGCTCAGGCTGGGCCGCTGGCCTGGGCACTGCATGGAGCAGACCGGCCAGTGGGAATCTGACTACCTCAGCTCCTCTCGGAGGTGCCTTCGTTGCCTCCCAAGTGGGCAAACAGTGCCGGGTGAGATCGGGGGCTAATGAGTGTTTTCCAGAGGACGATTCCTCTATGTGCGGTTTATCTTCCCGGTCATCGTTCCGCAGTCTGCACTTAGCAGGGTAATAGCAGCCTGGTCTGGGGCTTCTGCCCACCCTCTGGCCCTGGGGCCTGCAAACAGATGGCAGCAGATGAGGGAGAGGAAGTCAGGGAGAAGCAGGAGCATCATGCCCTGGCCCCACCTGCTGCCTTATCTCAGGTCACTGCGGGTGTGTGTGCCCATGGCCAGGGCCTCACTGCTGCCTAGATCCAGGGATCCTTACAGACACCCCCACCCTCTCCTAGTCCTTACTGATCTCCTGCCAGCCCTGCCCAAACCCATAGAGACCACCTCTGCTGCCCCTCACCCGCCTTTCTCCTGCCCCACAGGTTCCTTTATGCTCAAAAAGCCCAATAAGGGGAGGGCAGTTCCCTTGATCCAGGACTCCCCTCCACCTCCAAGTGTGAGGCACAGTGCTCTGTGTTCGGGGGGGTTCCTAAATCCACGTGACCACTCCTGTGGGGGGGAGTTATTTTTAGGTCACAGTTGAGGATGCCGAGTCTCTGGGAGGTTAAATGACTTATCCAAGATCACCTAGTGCGGTAAACAGAACAATGGATGCCCAAAATGTCCATGTCCTAATCCTCAGAACCTGTGGTTGTTACCTGACATGGCAAAAGGGACTTCGCTGATGTGATGGAGTTAAAGATCTTGCGATGGAGAGATTATCCTGAATTATCTGGGTGGACCCAGTGTCATCACAAGGGTCCTTCACACGTGGGAGAGGGAGGCAGTGCGAAGTCTCCACTGGCCCTCACTGGCCTTGAAGGTGGAAGTGGGGCCTTGGAAGGGAGATGGCTTCTAGAATCTGGAAAAGCTGGGGAAATGATCTTCTTCTAGTGCCTGCAGAAGGAGCACACCCCTGCTGGCACCTTGATTTTAGCTCATTGAGAAGCCTTTGGACTTCTGACTTCCAAACTGTAAGATAAGGCACCTCTTGTTTTAAACCACTAAGTTCATGGTGATTTGTTATAGCAGCAACAGGGAACTAATACACCCAGCTAGTGGCAGAAGTAGCCACTAGCTTCTTCCCTACCTGCCTGATGGCTATGCTGTGCTCACCATCTAGGCTGCCTCTCTTCCTGTGTCCTGCCCACACTTTCTGAACTGGAAGTCGAGGATGGGAGGGAAGATTGAAAATGGGAGCAGAGGCTAGATTTCAGCTACTCTCCTCCTCTGACCTCAGCCCTCCTGTCTCTCCCCTACTGGGGCTCAAGAGTTTTTAAAAACATGCCTCCAGCAGCCCACTTCTTGGGGACGGGGCGTCAAGGGAGGCAGAGCATGTGCTAGCCATTAGGGCTGGGGGTGCAGAGAGGGCTAAAGTGTTAAAACCAACGTTGGCCCTCTTTCAGGGCAGGCACAGCCTTCCTGCTCCTGCCCTTTGCGTGGTATCTGTTTCCTGGTGCTGGACCTTTGAAACAGGGAGTGGGTGGGAGGGGAGGGGCGTCTGAGAGTCTTTTTGTTCTGAGGCCCTCGAGGGTCTGTCTCTTTCAGGGCAGGGGGGATGTCTGTGTGTCTGTGTACCTGGTTGTGGAAGGACCCAGGGGCCCTGCCGCCCTGCCTGTATGGGGTGTCTTTGGGCAGTGTGTCTGTTCAGCCCTGTGTGTGTGTGTGCGTGCGTGTGTGTGAATGTATGTCTACTTACACTTCTGTGTGTGAGTGTGTAAATGGGTGAGTGTGCGAGAGCGTGTGCTTTCTCATCTGTGTATGTAAGCATGTGAGTGCGAGTGTGTGCTCCGCCAGCCTGAGGGGGCTGAGCCGGATCCCTGCGCCCGCCAGCATTGCCTCACCCTGTGACACAACTGCTAATGACTGTTTGCCATTGTCTGTCAGCGGTGGCATCACCTGCACTAATGACAGTCTCTCTTGCCTAATGACCCGGCTTCTGCCCCATCATTTAGACCCACAGGAGCACTGGGGCTTGTGGCCTGAGAGATGTTGTTGAGCTCAACACATTTCCCTCTGGGGGTGAGGAGACCCATAAATCCCACCCTCCCGCACAGCCCTCCGGGTGGCTGGGAATTTCAGCTGGCTGGTGGCATTCTTGGCGGGAGCCCCGTGTCTGGGCCCTGCCTCCATCTCCCTGCAGCTGGGCAGCTGTGCCTGTGCTGCTCTGGTCTGGGGCTGAGAGTGTCTGGGCAGCCCAGGAGTTCACAGAGTCCAGGACAAGTCACCTTGTGTGGAGTCCCACCACTGAAGCCTCTTTCGTAGATGCCACAAATACATCTTTTATTATTGAAAAGAAGTTAAAACCATCTTCTGGCTCCTTGACTAGGAAGGGAGGAGCTGGGGAGGGGCTGCTGCCCCCTTTCTGTGAGTCCGAAGCAGTTTGTTCAGTCTCTCATAGCTTTGAACCTAGTCCGTCCCACTGTTGTTTCCCACTTACAGGTCTGCCTCCTCCTCCCAGAAGCTTATCTAGATAAGCAGATAAGCTTGGTATCCGCCTGGTTCAGCAGGGACTCACTGAAGGCTTTCTGGGTTAAGGAATGCGCCCTTGGAACTAGCTGTGTGACCTTGAAGTGATTTGCAGTGTCCCGTTCTGCAACGTGGGGATACAACAGTGCCCGCTTCAGGCTGATTTACATATATCAACTCCAGCCCTCACCACTCCCTTCAAGTGGTTTTCTTATTGTACCCATTTCACAGATAGGGAATCAAGGTCCAGAGCACTTAGTTGTGCCCACACAAGTAGGAAGTGTGAGAGCTGAGGTTCAACCCCAGGCCCATTTCTCCCTGCATCCTGCTGCAGCGTCTGAGGGGGAGGCGAGTGTGCTGGTGGGGACACGGCATTGACACGCAGTCTGGTTGCAGAGGCTGGGAAGAGGGCACCTGTTCTCAGAAGGGTTTGCAGCGCTCCAAAGGGAGAGGCTTCCCTCGAAGAGAAGCTTGTTTCATCCAGGCACTCACTCCCCAGAGACTCTTGCCCTGATGCGTCCTTATCTGGGCCAGGTGGGAACTAGAACGTGAGACGCTTGCTTACTGTTGGGAGTTTCTTCAGTTGCTTGATTATCAAGAGGGAAAAAAAAAATGCAGGAAGAGCGATGTGACTTAGATTCCAGAGCCTTCTTGGCGCTCTTTAAGGGCAGGGAGTAATCCTCTAGCAAAATGGGTCTAATTAACACTGGGGACTCACGACGAGCGATGACCGCGGGAGATGCGGCTTTATGAGAACATGTGCAAAATAACATATAAACAAGGGCACAGGAATATGGGGAAAACTCTGGACCCAAGCGCCGAGGGGACGCGGGGCAAGCGGTGCGAAGAACTGGGTGGGGTTGGCTGGGGAAGGCTTCCCCAAGCAGGGGGTGTGGAGCAGGATGGGGAGGGACAGGTTTCCGTGGGGTGGGGGCAGGAGGGGAGCAGCAGGCACCTACATCCTGAAGGAAGCATTCCTGGTCCCTGGCTCAGTGACCTGACACCCTGGGAATGTGCCCTGCCTCCTGGGTTGGGGCTGTCCCGCCGCACATCTGCCTAACCCCTTGGTACCCCTTGGTGATGTCATGGAAATGTGGTGCAGCCTTGGGACAGGTCTTCCTCGCTAGGGAGTTTGGCCCAGTTTGGCATGTGGTCCATCCAGGTGTCTTCTCTGTGGATTGTCTGGGAGGACTGGGGGGGGGAGGGCTGGGGGCAGTTGGAGCTTGGGAGAAATGGAGGGGAATGCTAGTAAGGCCAAGTGCCTCCCTTAAAGGGGGTCAGGGTGCCGATAGGGTGGATGGGGGCCCCACAGTCGGCCTGTCCAGTGCTTGGCTGCTGCAGGGCTGGGCCTGGGGCTGAGCAGCAGAGAGAAACCTTGGATGCTCAGAGAGCCCTGCTTCCTTCAGACAGGGACTTGGAGGGCGGGAGTCGGGAGGGGAGAACAGAGTTTATGTGATGGGAAGAGTGAGGTGGGGAGAGGTTAAGGAGCAGCACGCAGGAGAACTTCGGGGCTGGGGTTGACTCCTGGTCTGTTCTCACCTCTAGGGACGCCCCGAAACTGGGACAGAGGTGTCTCTCTGAGATTCATAGTCATTTTATAACTGACACTTAGATGCGTGTCTGCAGCAGCCTCAGGAATGATAGCATTTGGTCATTCATCTCCCGCCGGGCAAACTCTCCATAACAGCACCCTTCGGGGCCAATGGTTTGGAGGAGAGAGACACTGGAAGAGATCGGACGGCAGAGGATGATCCTTGGAGAAGAAGAGGGAGCCCCTCCTCCTCTCAGTCATTGTCCTTTGGGGAGAGGTACACAGTGGGAGGGGCTATTGGGCAGCATGAAGGGGCCTGGGTGCAGGAACCTAGATCCTAGCCAGAGACCATACGTGGAGGTCAGAGTCCTGTGGGGACACTGTGCTCTTGGCCCTCACATCTCATCCTTGGGCTCCGTGCCCAGGCCTCGCTGTCAGCACCTGCGCCCTGAGCCAGCACCTGGCAAACGCAGCCATGAGATCATGGGGCGGGGTAAGTTGGCCGGCCCCCGATCTCTGCTGGAGCCGCAGCAGGTGCATGGCAGAGCCCAGGCCTGGCGCCTCTGTAATCTCCCTCCCGGCCGCTTCCAGCGCGGCAGCTCCTCCAACCAGCCAGTGTGATCTCAGCCACCTCAGTCCCCAGATTTCAACAAAGGTGGAACACTGCCGAGTGTCAAGGAACGAAGGCTTGAGATTAGACTTCAAGAAGGATTTCCTACTCCAGGGATGGGATGGCGGGGCCAGGGGAGGGGAGCTAAAATTAAGGATACATGTTAGTGAAAACTGCAGCTCCCCTCACGGAGGACTTCCTCTGCGCCCCGTTCTGTGTGAAGTGCTTTGCAGGCAGCTTCCTTGTGATCTTCACCATGACCTTGCAGAGCATGGAAACTCGGGCGAAGGCTTGGCAGCCAGTAAGCTGCATCCGAGCCTCCAGCTTGGCATCCATCTGCATTGTCCAGGGAGGTGGGCCATTGGGGGCTTCCTCACACTTTCATTTAGGATTCAGGGGTGAACAGGATCGGGTGCTTAAGGGCAAGAGTTGGAGGTTAAAAAGGCAGAAACGATAAGAGGCGAGTTGCTGTTCTGGAGGTGGGAGTCCGTCATGCAGGGTGGGTGGGCTTGCTTCTGTTTGACACATCCTGAGTCAGGAAGGAAGCAAGCACATCAGAACAACGCGAGCAGCAAGGCGAGGCCGCAAGACCTGCTGACTTCTTGCTGCGTGTCGTGGTCACAGGAAGGGCATGTTCCTCGAGAGGGAGAGTAGTTGAAGGGCTCAGTCTGGAGGTGCGAAGATGGGCCACCTGACTTGGGGGTCTTCGTGCAGGTGTGTGTGTATGTGTATGTGTGTGTGCAGGTGCACACATAGTGCGCCCAGGCCTTCAAGGTGCACTTTCTGCCCTCACCTGGCTCCGAGCCCTCCAGCTGCACCTGTGTTGTTGTCTGTAAGGTACTCTCTATGTGGGTGCATTCACTAACATGTATCCTTAATTTTAGCTCCCCTCCCTGGCCCCACCATCCCATCCCTGGAGTAGGAAATCCTTCTTGAAGTCTCATCTCAAGCCTTTGTTCCTTGACACTCTGCGGTGTTCCACCTTTGTTGAAATCTGGGGACTGACGTGGCTGAGATCACATTGGCTGGTTGGAGAAGCTGCCTCGTGGAGAAGCTGACTCTGTCCCTGGGTGTGTATGGGCCCTGTCTTGATTGGGGGACACTTCTTGTTCCCCAAAATGTCCTCTAATTTGGCAGACAGACCACTTATCAAGTCCTGATGCCCTCACTTTTACTCACAGGAAATGTTCTCTGCCATTTATCCAAGGACCCCATTCCCTTCCCCTTTTCTGAGGATGACCTGGGTCTAGAATTTTAGCTAGTGGTGGGCATATGCCTTTCCTTGTCTGTGAGCCCACACTTCCCCCTTGAGTCATTCACCCCTGTGTTCCAGTTTCTGCAGGACTGGACCCACTGTAGCAAGTCGCCACATGCTTATAGTAAGAATGCGTGGAGACGAAAGATGCGTGGTGACTCCTGGCATGTAACCGGGGCCAGCCCTTGGGTGTGTCCTGTCATGTGCCACGCTGACTGCTGGCTCCTGTCCGATCTGGGCATGCAAACCCATGTCAGTGGGTCTGGGGTCAGATCCTGTGTTTCAAGATGCGGTGGCAACACATACGGAATGCTAGGATGTCAGTGCAGTAGGGAACTCCCAAGACCATCAGGGCTCAGATCTTTCATTTACAGACAAGGTACCCCACTGAGAGGACAGGCCTCTGTATTTTGGGGACAATGTGAGTCTCTTTCCCCTGTTCTGCAGCCCTTTCCATCGTAACATATTGACTAGCCTCTCTCTCCCTTGCTTTTTTCTCTTGTTTCTGTACTTTTCTCATGCTTCCCCCTCTCAAGTTCACCCACCCAGGCCTTGCTATTCCTCAAGGCCTACCCCGGCCCTCCTCCACTCCAGAACCTACCTGATTCCTCTCCTCTACCTTCTTCTGCACCATTACCAGCATGTTCTGCTAATTCCCATTCCCTAATTGTCTGTAACACAAATTAATGCTTTATTACTTGATGCTCTAATGACCTGGGTTCTAACCAGACTCAATTGCTGCATGACCTTGGGCTACCTACTTAGCATTCTTAATCCTCTGTGTTTCTCATCTGTAAAATGGGGCCATCATTTGAGACTGAGCAGAAGCTGAACTCAGAGAGCTCAACTTGGAAAGTGGTGAGACTGAAATTTGAGGCGTGGTGGTGTGGATGGGGGTGACAGCTAAAAGGTAGGCAGGGGTCAGATGGTGGGGGGCCTCAGATAGGGGAGGTTATGCTATTGGCAATGGGGATCCCTCAAGGCATTTTTGGAATGCAAGTAATAGCCCTCACCCAGGTTTAGAGTGGTCAGGAAATGGGGTGGGAAGGGTATGGGTTCTGGAGCCGGCAGATCTGGACTTGTCTTTCAGCTCCATCACTGGTTAGCAGTGTGATACAGCACAGCTTGCTACAGCTCTCCGAGCTTCCTTTTTTAATTTGTAAAATAAAGATTATATCTACCCCCAAGGACTTATGGGAAGGATGAACTGAGAAAGCGTCTATAAATTGTTTAGCTTGGAGTCTTGTACTTAGTAAGTGCTTAATGAGGGGTAGCCATTATTACCGGTCACTTCTATCATCCAAGAACATCCACCTGCCTGCCTCTTGGCCTGACTCTGTCCCTGGGTTTATCTGGGCCCCGAGTGACAGGCCCATTCCTCACTTTCCAAGGGCAGGGCCTACATGCCTCATTCCCGCTGCTCTAGCTATGCCAGGAAGTGAAGGAGTGAAGGAGTTGGGAAAGCTGTTGAGAAGAGAGTAATGTCATGCTTTGGGTAGCTGGGTGGCTCTTCAGAAGCTCCAGAGACCTGCAGGTAGGCAGTGTGTTTGGGGGGTTTCCAGGCCTTCTTTTTTTTTTTTTTTTTTTTTTAAATGTTTTATTGATTTTTTACAGAGAGGAAGGGAGAGGGTAGAGAATTAGAAACATCAATGAGAGAGAAACATCGATCAGCTGCCTCCTGCACACTCCCCACTGGGGGGTTGTGCCCACAACCAAGGTACATGCCCTTGAACGGAATCAAACCTGGGACCTTTCAGTCCACAGGCCGATGCTCTATCCAGTGAGACAAACTGGTTAGGGCGGCCCAGCCCTTCTTGAGTGACCATTGGCCTTACGTTGTCCAAGGGGATTAGGCATGCAGGGATCTCTGTGTCAACAAAGTGTGCCCTCACTCTTCTAGCTGGGCTATCAAGCCAGCTCTCCCAGGGATAGTCTTGGGGCCTCAGATGCTGCAGTGACCCTGCTGCTGCTTGTGAACCTTGTGAAGAGAGGCAGGGAAGGGGGAACCAAACTCCAGCCTTGGAGGGTCTCCTTGGCTAGCACTGGTGGACAGGGAGCTAGACAACCTATTAATGAGAGTTAGAGTCTAATTCTGGTCAGGTGCCTGAGTTGGTTGAAGTATCATCCCATAACCAAAAGGCTGTGGGTTCAATTCCCTGTTGGGATGTGTACAGGAGGCAACTGATGGATGTTGCTCTCACATCGATGTTTCTCTCTCTCTCTCTCTCCCCCGCTCTTTTTTTTTCCTTTTTAAATATATTTTATTGATTTTTTACAGAGAGGAAAGGAGAGGGATAGAGAGTTAGAAACATTGATGAGAGAGAAACACTGATCAGCTGCCTCCTGCACACTTCCCACTGGGATGTGCACACAACCAAGGTACGTGCCCTGGACCAGAATCAAACCTGGGACCCTTCAGTCCGCAGGCCGACGCTCTATTCACTGAGCCAAACTAATTAGGGCTCTCCCCCTCTTTTTCTAAAAATCAATGAAAGAAAATATATCCTCTGAGTAGGGTTAAAAAGGGAGTTAGAATCTAATAATTATTAGATAATGTTTATAAAACACCTACTAGGAGCTCAGCAATTGTCAGGTGCTGAGAGTAATCAATTAGCAAAGACTGACTGGTCCTGCCTGCATGAAGGGGATTCAGACAGGCATTTGGAGGGGGGTGCACAGAGGTTGGGGGGCACACAGGGGTTGGGGGGCACACAGGGGTTGAGGGGAGCACACAGGGAATGATGGGAGCTCTGAGGGTTGTACTCGACCCTGTGTGGGGACCTGAAGGACATGAAAACAGTTGTGTGTGGAGAGCAGACATGGGGTGGATGGCTTTGGGAGTGTTGGGCGGAGATGAGGCCAGAAAAGCACACAGGGGTCTTGAATGCCGCAGTGAGGAGTGTGCGCTATGTCTCAGGGGGCGGTGGGACCACTGAAAGGTTTTAAGCAGGAGAGACGCGGTCAGATGCAGGGGCTGCAGTGCTGTGGGAGGGAAGAAGGACGTGGTCTGACTCCAGGTTTTGTGGAGGAGGGCACAATGAGGGGGCTGGCATGGCTCTGGGGAAGGAGAGGGATGGGAGATTGAGGAGTGGGTGTGTGACACTGGAGCTGAGAGCTTAGGGGTCCTTCCGGGTGAGAGGGAGGCGGTTTGGAGCCCAGGTGGTTGTGGAGGTGGGACACAGGGCAGGCCTGAGTCAGTGCTCGGCTGCAGGGGGAGGCAAGGCACAGGGCGGTGCTGTAGGAAGAGCAGGCCAGGGGCTTGATTGTGGCCTTGGCTCCACCAACTTCTCCCTTTAGGCCTCAAAGTCTGGTTAGCTCCACAGGCCCCCAGACAGGATAGGTCCTCAAGATCCATTAAGGGACACTCACTGGTTCCCTATCTGGGCCTGAGGTCTGGGACAAGGAAACCAGGAGAGGCAGAGCCTGTGGCCCAATAGGCCTCCACTGGCTGCAGAATGGTCTGAGGAGGCTGTGAGCATGATAATCAAGCTCTGGGAGTGCTCTGGGAAGGGCTGGAAGGGGTTTTAGGAATCTGTCCGGGGGGAAGAGCCACTAGACAAGGTCCTGGTCCAAGGCCCCGTCATCTCCTCTGTAATCTGCTCTCAGAACGTTTCAGCTCACCAGGCTTACCATCCAATTCTGTCTCAATGCTGTGAGAATGGGGCCAGGCCCTCAGGGCTGGAAGGAAGGGAAGGTGGGTGACAGCTTAGGCACAAAGGGGTGAGAACCTTGCATTCACCAAGCTCTGAGAGTCTCTGCATCTTTGCCTTCTACAGCTCATGTTCCAATTCCACAGAGCCCTGGACAGGAGCAATAGGCCCGGGAGCTGAGTGAGCAGGAAGAGAGATGCTCTGGCCCCAGTGGCCTCCTGCTTGGCACCTGCCACCTGGGTCTTGTTGGAGTTATCCTCATGTGGGTGTCAGGTTGGGGCTGGTCAGGGTGCTGAGGCCGCGGACATCTCTCAGAGGATTGCTGCCAGTGGGGGCAGGGTGAAGGGTGGTTCATACAGCCCAGGCGAGAGAGCTTAGCCCCTCATGCTCCTGCCCACCCCTATGGGTTCCTGTGACTGGAAAAGGTGCTTCCTGGGGCTCACACTGCCTCCGTGCACTCTCTCTTTCCTGCCCTTCTGCCTTCTCTCTCTCTCACTCCCTTCCATCCTTCTTCCCTCTAAAGTTTCCCTTCAATCTCTGGCACTATCTTTTCCATCTCCCCCCATTTCTTTCTTCTCCTTCCCCCCATTCCTTCCCATCTCCTCTGTTTCGCCCCAGTACTTCCTCATCTTCCCTCCAGTTCCCTTTCATTCATTGGCCCCCACTCAGAGCTGCCCATTCTCCCCTCTTGGAGCAGGAGGTCATCCCACTCACTGCAGGGAATCTCTTCCTGAAGACTGACAGGGGCCCAGCCAAAGGCCTCATGGTGCCACCTATTGCCTCAGGTGGTGGAAGGACTGTGCCAAAGGACTGCCCTTCAGAGCCCAGGTTGGGACTGTGGACTGGGCAGCGGCCCCTGGAGGTGAGGCTGGGGATTGCAGCTTCCTGTCAGTCCCTGCCTCCCTGCTCATATTCTCAGCCCAGGCCCCCTGCAGGTTCCACCCAGTTGCATGAGTGTGTGAATGATGTGTGGACACTGGACATAGTATGTCATACATGCACACATGTGAGTGTCTGGTGTGGGTGTGTGATTTGAGTGTGTACATCCTGCCGGTATCCATGTCTGTGTCTGTGTGGGTGTAGAGTGCGCACACGAGTGTGTGAATGACACATGGGCTCTGTAGGCTTTTGCCTGTGTGTAAATCCTTTGTGCACCTGTGAGTGTGTACACACGAGAGCACATGTGATAGTGGAAAGGCACATGTTTCTGGGGGATACCTGGAGGAACCTGAGGGCGCTGCTAAGTAGGGGCTTCTCTGTACTTGGGGACACCTGTGAGTAGGGAATAGCATGAAGACAGCTGGCTGTGTGTGCAAAGGGGTGAAGGGCATGGAGCTCTCACTGCCGTGACAGGCTCGTGTGTACACATGTTTTCACTGTAGTGTGGGGGATAGGGGAGACCCCCAGGAGGGTGACCCTAGGATCTGCAACACCATAGTCACATGCGAGTAGCGCAGAGAGCCTGGGGGAAGCTGTTTCTGTGTACGTGTGGAGACGGAGTCCGTCTAGGCCAGGGGTGGGGCTGAGCTGAAAGTGGAAGTAGTTGGTTATTTATAAGCTTTTAAAGAAATGCCTCAGCCCCCAGTTGGGCCAGAGACACAGTGAGTCCCATACATTCCTCAGGTCTGACATCAGCCAGACACCTGAAGCCACAGCAATGAGAGGAGGTTGCCTCCCTCATCTGCCCACCCACTGGAGGCCCAGACCAGTGGTGAGTATGTACACCTCTTGCCTTGAAGCACCTGCTGGGTGCAAGGGCACACTGCCCAACTGATGCCCCCGTCCAACCACAGACCCTTCCCCAGCCACTGAGGCAACATGTCAGCAGGCAGTGGAATGCCTGTTTCTGCCTTGGTGGGCCTGGCTGCCCCCTTTCCCAGCTAAACCTGGCTCCTTCAGGAGAGCTGAGTGGGCCTCTTGCAGGCTGCCCTCCAGGACTAAGCAGGCACAAAGCAGAGTGCAGGGAGCCCTCAATAATGCTGCCCGGAGGAATACGTGAACAAAGGCTGGTTCCCAGGAGTGGTGCCTGGGGGTTCCCTGAGGGTAAGTGGAGCTGTGCTTAGTGCTGGGAGACTGGCCTTTGAATTCACCTCTGCATGATTCTCTCCGAACTTCCTGGTCCTTTCTAGACAAGAGCAGAAATTCCTCACAGGGTCATGATACCTGGCACGTACTGAGTTCTTAGGGAATCACTCAGGTAACTCCTCCCTAAGGACTGCCTGGAGCCCCATCTGCAGCTACCTCTGGACCAGCTGCTAGTCAGCTACTGCAGGGCAGCAGGGCTCCATTCCTCCGGGTCCATTCTAGAAGCATGAGTCAGACCCAGGTCAGGTTCACGCTGGGGTCAGATGCTGGACCCAGGTAAGAGCAGACACATGCCTGGTTGCCACCGTATCACGATACCCTATTCCAGTAGCTGGATCTCAGCAAGTGGGAAGGGGAGCCTCTGATGCTGAACTGAGCACCCCCAGGCCTGTGGGGTGCAGTGTTGTTGACACAGGCTCTGTGATATCTAGATGCTTTTCAGATAGAATAGCCTCAAAAGGGTCCTAGAAGGCCTTGCTTCTGCTGCTGTGGGGACAGGACCTCTAGCCCTGGGCCTGGGTCTGACGTGGGGACTCCTTCATCTTCATTAGAGCTCCTGAAACCGGCTTGCCAGGCCCAGGTACCTCATTCATCTGGATGCCAGCGGTCTCCAGTGAGGAGTCAGATGAGCTTTTCCAGGCTTTGGTGAGCATCTGAGACATGGAAATGCCTACTCTGAACTCTCCCACACCCTGACTCTGGGCAGGGTCTGTCCTTTCCCATTGCTGTAAGTTGTGACTGTTCAGCACAATGGACAGCACTCATGCCTGGGGTGGGCCAAAGTGGGGATGAGGGTCTCTGTGCCGCCACAGCCCACATATCTCCAAAGCCTGACTTCTTCTTTCTAGGAGCCCTGTATTCTCTGACGCCAGGCACTTACGGGCTTCTTAGGACAGATAACTAAACACCCCATTTTGGTCGTGATTTAGGATGAGGTGCCTCAGTGGGCCTTTGCAGATAGGGAAGTGGAGGGAGATGATGTGGTGATGAGGGCTTATCTCTGCGGCCCAGACATGCAGAAAAGTCAGACACACACAGAATCCACCTGCTGCGACCAGCCCGCGTTAGGCACTGGGAGGGGTGGGTGCGATTGTGGCACAAGGCTCACCGCACGGCTCCTGCCTTGTAGCAGCTCACAGCTGCACAGAGGACATAAGCGCCAGCAAACAGTGATTCCTTTCCATGCTTGAAATGTGCAGAACTCTCTCAGGGAAAACATGAAACCTGTTAAAATATGCAGAAAATGAAGCAGTAGCTTGGCCGGGAGGGAAGAAAACCAAACCTCATAAGCCCTCAGGGACCCGCCCTTGGGACCCTGGCTTCTGGGGCAGGCCTCTCCTGGTTCTCTTGGGGTTCCTGGGGTGTGGGAAGAGTCCTGGTTTGCTCTTCTTCCTGCCCCTGGCCCCAGGAGCCACAAGCTTTCAACTCCTTCAAAGTGCTCAGTGCTGAGGTGGAAGCCATGGCCCTCAGCCTGCACTCCAGCCCTTCAGCCTGGCCTCTGATCCCCTGGACAGAGCTGTGTGCCCAGCCCACACCTGGCAGTCTGTCCCTGACTGTCAGGATGAACAGGTTTGGCTGACCAAACTGGCAGAAGCCTTTGTTTTCAGTGAGATAACGAAAGAGTCACAGCTGAAATAAACCTTTTGGACTTTATTTTCTCTTGAATCATTTTTAACTTACGGAAAAGTGGCAAAAAGAGTACAAAGAACTTTTTGGGGGACCATTTGATGTCCCCCCCATACTTTAATGTGTATTCCCTATGGACAAGGACACACACTCTCTCAGCTGCATTAGTCATCAAAATCAGGAGATTAACGATGACATGTGACTGCCATCTAACCCTCAGACCCCATTCAAGTTTTGCCGGTTGTCTCAATAATGCCCTTCACAGGCAAAGCACCCGTTCAGAATCCCGTGCTACCTATTGCCTTTGGTGGTCGTATTTTCTCAGTCTCCTTTAGTCTGTAACTGCACCTCAGTTTGAGTTTTGTGACCTGGACACTTTTGAGGACGCTAAGCCAGTTGTCTTACAGTATGCTCCTCAATCTGAGCTCATCTGATGTTTTCTCATGGTTAGATTCAGGTTACACATTTCTGGCAGGAAGACCACAGAAGTGGTGCTGTGCTCTTCCGAGTGTATCCTGTCAGGCAGGGCACGATTTCAATGTGTTCCATCGCTGGTGATGTTAACTTTGGTGACTTGAAATGATGTCTGCCAAGTTTCTCCCCTGTGAATTAGTTTTTCCCCTCTTTGTAATGGAAATGCTTTTTGTGGAGAGATACTTTGAGACCATGGAAATATCTGGATCCCCATCAAATTTTCTCCACTAGTTCTATCCTCGCTGATGTATCTTGGCTTAATTATTCCTATGGTTGCCAAACACATTATTATCTCTACATTTATTACGTGGTGTCTTCTGTATGAAAAACCCTCCCTTTATCATCTTCACATTTATTTATTCACTAGAGGCTTGGTACATGAAATCGTGCAGGTCCCTCGGCCTGGCCAGTGATTGAGGCCCATTGGGCCGTCTCACCCAGTCTGGATAAGGGCCAATCAGGGCCTGCTGGCCGGGAAGGGGAGGGGTGAGGAAGGGGGGGAGGGATTGGGGGAGGTTGGCCAGCTGCAGGAGGTTGGCTGTGGGAACGGACTGACCACCAGGGGGCAGTTCCTACATTGAATGTCTGCCCCCTAGTGGTCAGTGTGTGTTATAGCGACCAGTCACTTGGTCACTTAGGCTTTTATATAGATAGATTTATTTATTTATATTATACTAGTGACCCGGTGCACAAAATCTGTGCACATTAAAAGGGAATTAATTAGAGGAAGTATTTTAATACTGCTATTTGCCCTTTCTTTATAATAGAAATGTCAGAGATGAAAGAAAATTAGTAAAATGTATATGAAAATCTCCCTCCTGTCAGAGTCTGGGTGTGCTGCTGGACCCAGAGTCAAGTCTCTGCCCACCTGTGTGCACCTTGAAGTCATATAAGACTCAGACCCTGTCAGCTCCATCTCCGTCAAGCCCTGCAGGGCAGGGGGTGCAGCCTCAGGTCCTCTGATCCGGCACTGGGGAGGGGCATGGCCTCAGGTCCCCTGGCCCAGCCTCAGGTCCCCCAGTCCAGACTCAAGTCTCCTGGCTCTGGCACTGGAGCAGGAGGCAAGGGTCTTAGGTCCCCCAGCCCAGGCTCATGTGCCCCCGCCCTGGCACAAGGGCATGAGGGTGCAAGGGCACAAGGGTGTGACAACCATTTGCATATTAGCTCTTTATTTATAGGATTATATAAACTCAGAGATTCCTCCTATTTTATTCATTACTAGAGGCCCAGTGCACAAATTCATGCACAGGTGGGGTTCCTCAGGGTGGCCTGCATGGACTGAGCCCCAGCTCACACCCCCAGCCTCCCAGCCCTGCAGCCCTGCCTTGGCCTGGCACCACCCCCTCACCAACTCCACTATCTCACCTGTGGGGCAATCGATTGGGCTAGGCCCCCACTGCTGCTGCTTGTTACCATCTATGGGGCAATCAGTGGGGCGATTGGGCCCCCGCTCACACCTGCCTTGGCCTGGTGCTACCTGCTTACCTGCTCTACCATCTTGCTGTAGTCCCGCTCTCATTGGGGCCCATTGGGGCCTGCAGCACCTCCACTGCCGCCTACTGCCAGCACTATATTGCTGATGCCCGCCATGTTCTGTGCTGCCCCCTGGTGGTCAGTGCATGTCATAGTGAGTGGTTGAATTCCTGGTCTCCTGTTTGAACTCATGGTCAAATGATTGCCTGAGGGGGCAATTTGCATATTAGGCTTTTATTATATAGGATTTATTTTGATGTTCAGATTGTCCCAACTTTGGCCCATGGGAGTCCCTTCAAGCTGGCTTCTGTATTTGATACATTCCCTCCATTTTTAAGCACTTCCTGACTTTTCTGAACCAGAGGGTCATGATTCACTCATCTTGTGATTTCTCTGCCCCTGCCATGGAATTAGTCATTTCTCCAAGGCAACTTAGTTCCTTTTAGTGGAGAATGGTATTTAGAAACCAAGATCTCAGCACTAGGTATGTTCTTAGCTTTTGAAATGTCAGTGATTTTTCCGATGGGTAAGCCAGGAACAGAGTGTTGCCCTTAAGCTTTAAGATTCTAGACCAGCGATTCTGAAAACTGTTCAGGTGGTGGACAACATGAAGAAAAATGAGATTTTAGTGGAAATATATATTTATTGCGTAAACATGAAATTTTCTAGACTCTAAGACATCTAATCTATATGGATGTGGAAAGAGGGGATATACATATATGTGTATATGTATATGTGTAATCTATACACACATAATTTAAATCTGTGTATTTTATCTCTCTGTCTGCCTATCTTGAAGACCGTGAGTTCACACTTACCTTCAATACCAATCCCCATACCACACAGTTCATTCTAGTTCCCCTTCCATCATTCCTGTGTGTAAAAACAATCTCCCCTGTAACCGCTGCCCCAGCTCAGATTTCCTCTTCTGTGATGGGACAAGTCACCCCTACCACACACTGTGCCCAGACTCAGATGCCTACTTTCCTCGACTCTATAATATATTTGGGACTGAATTATGCAGGGAGGAAGGCAGGCAGGTAGGCAGGTAACATTTTGGACATTTTAATGACCAATAAATAATTTTCTGATCTTTGGAAGGTTTTGCTCAAAACTTGCCCTTAAAAAAATGATATTCGCTTTGCTATTATTGAAATACCAGACTATGTGAATTATATTTGAAAACACAGAGAGAGAAACGTTATCCATAATTTTACCACTTGAATGCAGCCTTTGTTTAGTATTTTAGTGCATTTCCTTTTAGTCCCCTCTCCCCAGTGCGTCTGTTTTCTTTGAAATATAGTTAGAGCTGTAATGTTGCTACACCTTTCCAACCTGCCCATTTACTTGAGGCAACAACAAACACATTCACTGCTTATGAAATACCTCGTATGTGCCCAGCTCTGTATAGGTTGTTTTCTTTCTCATTTAAACCTTAACATAGTATTGCAAAGTAGGTATTTTCCTGACATTAGAGCTAAAG
The DNA here is from genome assembly GCA_004026665.1 of Murina feae. Lineage (NCBI taxonomy): Eukaryota > Metazoa > Chordata > Mammalia > Chiroptera > Vespertilionidae > Murina > Murina feae. The sequence goes on from PVJC01014878.1 coordinate 27,617, forward strand.
AAATGGAAGCTCGGGGAAGCTATCCAAAATGGCACTTCTGGTAAACAGTAGAGCTAATACAGGAACCCAGTATCTCTGACTCCGAAGTGGTTCACTATCTGACCTCCCTCGAGGTAAGTATAACCAATCTCCCACAATACAACACTGTTTCCATAACTCTGATTTTAAATGCAGGCGTATTGGCCATGGGGGTCCTTGCAAGCTAGCTTCTGTGTTTGATACATTCTCTCCACTCTTTAAGCACTTCCTAACTTTCTGGAACAAGATGCTCCTGGCTCATCTTGTGATTTCTCTGTCCCAGCCCTGGAATTAACCATTTCTCTAAGGAAGCTTCATTTCTTGTAGTGGAGAATGGCATTTAGAAATCAAGGTATGCTCATGGATTGTGAAATGCTGTCAGTGATTTTCTGACTCTTAAGCCAAGAACAGAATGTTTCATAACTTACTTTTTTAACTATGTGCCTGTTGTAGGCTATGTGGGCTGCTTCCTCTCGCTATATAGACAAAGCATGATGAACATCTTCATGGATATGTTTTTCCATGAATTGTTTTCCAAAGGGTTGGCCTAATTTGGTTTTATTTTTTAATCCTCACCCAAGAGTATGTTTTTATTGATTTTGAGAGAGAGAGAGAGAGACATTGATGTAGGAGAAACATTGATCTGTTGCCTTTCATATGGGCCTGACCGGGGATGGAACTTGCAACCTTTTGGTGTCCAGGATGACACTCCAACCAACTGAACCACCCAACCAGGGCAAGGGTTGGCTTAATTTGAATGCTGCACTCAAATAGCGTTGGCATAGTATTATTTTTTAGGGCAGGGGAAAAAGAGATATATGTACTAATCTTTGTAATACTTTATGTAATAAACAAATGGAAAAAAATAAAATGAAGACTATCTCAGCCTTTGACAAAAGAAGAGTGTAAAAAAATAACGGATACAAAAAGTATTTTGATTTAATTAGCATATATTTGAATATAAGTTCTGTCTTATTCAAGAAACATTTAAGGGTTACCTGCTGTATACCAGGAATGATGGCAGGAACGGAAGATGCAAAGTTATTTTTATTGTATAATTCAGTCAGAAATCCAACACTAAGATGACTGTTTTAAGGGCTGTGCCAGTGAGGCCTTGACTGAAATGCTGGGGGTGAGGTGGGGGCAAATGCCAAGACAATGGGTTGGCTCAGTCAGCGTAGGAAAGCTGTGATGTGGGGTAGATGGGATTCCCAGGTGTTGGGTGTGACAGTTAAGTTGTGTCTTAGCGCCAAGCCCTCACTTACATATCAGGCTTTGTGGTGTGGAGTTGGCTTTACCAACTGGCTCTGTTAGGATATGCCAATAGGGGGTGCCAGAGGGAGCCTGCAAGGCGTTTGCTGCCCGTGGGCTTCCTTTCTGCTTGCTGTCCCGGTGAGCTCTGCCTGGCAATGGGTCTTCTCCCTGCCAACAGAGCCTTCCTGTAGCAGCAGCTGAATCCATTTGGCAGTTTTCCCAACACTCGGAGTATCAGCTTCACTGTGCCCTTCTAATCCGAGGTCCTCCCCTGTGCCAGCCAGCCCGGTTCCTTCCTCATGGGTCTGTGCATCAGATAGATCCTCTCCTCTACTGCCCAAGTGTTAACAGTTCTAACATCTTCCCTTTGTTCCCGCAGCCCTAGCTATGGCAGCTACTTCTGCCCTCGAATGATACCCCAGGGTTTTCTTTTCACTCTTTCAACGTCCTAGTTAACAACTCTATGCCTAGTTAACAATTCTTTACATTGAATCCTCTTTGTTCAAATAGCTGGTGAGACTATTGTGTCCTTAATGGAACTTGGCCAGTGGGCCCCGAGCTGCAGAGCTGGCTGAGAGAACGCAGCCTTTCCCAGAGCATTCTGGCTCCCTCTGGCTCGGTGTTGAGTGGGAAGTGTCTAGCTGGGCTGAGGGTTTGTTGACTGGAGAAATTCCAGCTAGATGCCTGGCAGCTGCATGTTCCAGGAAGTCAAGGGATCTCCTGGAGATGGGAATCTGTTTAAATAGTTGGTCTTCATAAATCCACATAAATATTTTGTCTGTTTGAGGCATTAAAGGGCCATGGAACAACTTTCATTTCAACTCTATTCAACAAGCGTTAGTGAGCACCTATGAGCGTCAGAGCACAGGTGAACGCAGAAAACGGCACCTGTTCTCACTGAGCCACGTAGGGATATACAAACGGCACAGCTCACATCCCCAGCGGCCTCGGTTCCTTACCCACACCCAGCCACATCCGGTGTTACAACTTTTTGTGGACTCTCAGGTAACCCTCCCTTCCCGCCAGTTCACAATAACTCACAAGTTGCAATCCTTCTAATGCCCACGTCCACAAGCAAACTTTAAGTCTTTTTTTCCAAGTAAAATGCCTTATTTACTGCAGTCATTATGTATTTCTTTTCTTTTTAAAAATTAACAATATCTCAATTACAGTTGACATGTTAGTTCCCGGAGTACAACAGTGATTAGACATTTTTGTTATGTATTTCTTAACCATGTAATATGTGTAAAACTGTGCTACTGTTTTTATTAGGTTCCTATCTTCTTTAATGTGTCACTGATGAAGTTCTGAGTGTTGTGTCCCTAACCCCATCCCCACCCCCCCATAAGCCTTGTGGTTTTGTTGCATAGTACGGTGATTTTTAGGAATGCATATGTTATAGAGAACTGACTAAGCCTAAGACAAAGAAAACAGCAAGGGGGATGATTGCAGAATGCTTCTGAAGCTAGAAAGTAGGACAAATTGTAACTAACTGTGAAATAATGGAAAACACATATGTTGGTCTCTGCTCTTCGCACCTGGCACGGGGCTCTTAAAAACACTTGTAAATTCTTAAGTGGTAAGAGTGCTAGGAGCATTTCTTGTCCTAATATTTGTCTTTGTCCCTGTGTCTGACACAGGGCCCCTAAAACCCTTGTAAATTCCTACGTGATAAGAGCACTAGACTCATCTTTTGTCCTATTGGGGAGATTCTGTCTGTGTTCAAAGATAGGGGCTGGTTATCAGAAAGACCAAGTCATCATTAGAAACTTGAAATTTTTAGCCCCACCCTCCAACCTCAAGAGAGGGGAGCAGGGCTGGAGATGGACTTAATAATTGATCATACCTTTGTGACGAAGCCTCCATAAAATCCCAATAGTATGGGGTTCAGAGCTTACAGGTTGGTGAACACATCCACAGTGGGAGGGTGGTGTACCCCAACTCCACAGGGACAGAAGCTCCTGCACTGGGGACCTTCCCCACCTCACCCGATGTATCTCTTCATCTGGCTGTTCATCTGTATCCTGTATCATATCCTTTGATAAACTGATAATGTAAGTGTTTCCTGAATTCTATGAGTTGCTCTAGCAAATTAATAGAACACAATGAGGGGGCTGTGGGGACCTCAGGTTTATGACTAACTGCTCAGAAGCACAGGTGACAGCTTGGGCTCCCAGTGGAGTGGGGGACTGAGCCCTTAGCCTGTGGGATCTGAGGTTTTATCCAGGTAGACAGTGTCAGAATTGAGTTAAAGTGTAGGATGCCCAGCTGGTGTCACAGAATTGCTTGATGGATAAAACCTGGAAGTGTCAGAAGTGAGTATTCTATGTAAGAACTGTGGATTTTTAACATACTAACTTAGATTTAAGAAAGTTGACTATTAAGCCAGCTATGAGAAAGAAGGGAGCCACACAGAGAGAGCTTCAGCAATCTGCATGGGTTCTCCTGAGAGCTTTGTTGAATAATGAGTCTCGGGTGTGTAGAGTGACACTGGGGAAAGAATGACGGCGTTGTAAGTGGAAGAATTTTCAGAGCTCATTCAGGTTACTACCAGTGAGAGAGAGGAGTCCCCAGTGAGCACCTGGGGAATTCAGCAGAGACCCCATAGGGTCATGCCCTAGTGAACGGGCTCAATTAGTCCGGAGTAAAGACTTCTCTAGACTCACCTTACCAGAGCTTAATATTGGAGGACTATGCTACCAAATCCTAAGACTTAATATAAAGCTACAGTAATCAAGTGTGTGTAATATTGGTAAAGGGTAAACATATAGATCAATGGGATGGTAGAATCCAGAGATAGACCCAGCTGCAAGAAAAGACCCAAAAGGCTGACAGTGGGATTTCTCCAGGTGAACAGTTCAGCTGTCTCATGCTACAGTGAGTCCAGTGTTGACATGCCTCATCTTTGCGCATGAACTCAGTTTTAGTGTTACCTCTGGAAATGTGAGTAGTTAGTCAAGAACTTCCAACATGAAAACTAGAGCTCAGACAACAATCAGAAAAAAAAAATCTGGAGGAAGCAAAGACTAACTAGAGAGATGAAACAAACAAACAAAAATCTCCCTTTTATTAATATTTTCAGAGAAGATATTTCAAAGAAATAATTCCAGAAAAATTTCCAGACTTGAAGGACATGAATTTGTACTTGGAAATGGCCTACTAAATCCCCAATAGACCATTAATTCATTCCACTGGGAATAGAGAAGATTACATGAACTTCTAGAGAGGAGAAAAAAGGTTTCCTTTGTAGGAAGTCAGAATGGACTCAGGCTTCTCAGCAGTAATACTGGCAGCTAGAAGACAATGCATACCTTTGAAATTTAGAGGGAAAACATTTTCCAACTCAGAATTCTATAGCTGTGCAAACTATCAATTGTTTTGAGAATAAAGACTATTCAGACATGCATTTTCTCAATATATTTGCATCACCTTTCTCAGAAGGCTGCTGCACGCTATGCTCTACCAGTAAACTAAGAAAGAGGAAGAGATAGAATGCAGGAAACAGGGAGTACAGTGCAAAAGAGAAAAGAAGGGAGTTCCTTGGAAGAGGGTAAAGGGAGATCCCAAGATGACAGCAATGCAGCAGGTCTAGAGAGCACCCAGTCCTGGTGGGAAACTGGGAGAGAGCCTGGAAAAAATGGTCCCAGGTGATGAAATTGATAGAAATATTTGACATGTTTGACCATAGTGAGAGGTTTAGGCAAGTGAAGGAGGGTCTGGGATGATTTAGCGATATATCTATATCTATATCTATATCTATATCTATATCTATATCTATATCTATATCTATATATGTGATAATGATACAGATCATTGTTAACACTGAAAAAATCAAAAGTAAGAAAGTATATTGCATGGTTCAAAGAATGAGTGAAGTATGCTGCATGGCTCAGTTGTGAATACCAATTAAAGACATAGTTCTATCAGGAAGAACGGAGATGAGAAATGCGGTGGCTGTGGGGTGGTTGTGAAAGAGGTAAATTATCACTTTCCAGAGTGGGAAGTTAATATTAACACCTAAACCTGAAAAGACAAGAAAGAGTAGTATAAATATACTATTTAGAGATATGTATATACACTTAAAAAATAAAAGTTTAAAAGTTGAATGACAGCTTTTGGGGAGTAGAAATTGTGCATGCCCGAGAGCTGCTATTTTTCATCATAAGCTTGTGGTTTGTCTCTTTAAACTATGTGTATGAATAACTGATTAAAAACCTATCTATCTATCTATCTATCTATCTATCTATCTATCTATCTATCTATCTATCATCTATCTATCTATCTATCTATCTATCTATCTATCCATCCATCTATATTTGGGGACCATTGTGAAAATGGTGGCTGAAGTGGAGAAGGCTGACTCTTTTCCCCTTTGTTCTGTTGATATACTTAACCAATAGGATTAAAAGCTAATCAGCTAATGAGGGTAGATGTGAAAGTCTGGTGTCTGCTGGAGCCCAGAGTAGGCACATCAGAAGCTTTGAGTTCTTGGAACCCTAGGATCAAAGGCCTGGGGAAAGTTTGTTTGTCAAGGTGCCCTGAGACACCTGAGGGGTAGAACCACTCTCTCAGGACAAGGAAAGGACTCAGCTTTGGACCTCTGTGAGGTCTGGAGAGAAGTCCCCTAAACTTACTGACAGTAGCTGCCCTCCAGGGAACCCACCCTGTTTGGCCTGAGGTGGGTTCATACGTGGAGCAGCCAAAGAGCCCAAAGCTCTCCCCATTCTTCAGACAAGAGCCCTGCATACCAGGCTATTTGCTGCCAGCCTGAAGGGAGAACATCAATTTGAACAATCAGAACAAGTGCCTCTTACTGAGGAAAATTTAATGGAGCAAATGAGATAGAAATTAAAAATAATGTACAACAAAAATACTTCTATGGTGATTCAACAGTTTATTGCTAAGGAATGATCTATCTATATAAAACCCTAATATGCAAGTAGACCAAATGATGAAACAACTGAACAACCAAACAACCAATTGCTATGACATGCGCTGACCACCAGCGGACGCACACAGAACATGGCAGGCACTGGCTTCGGTGGAATGATGGAGCAGGCGAGTGGGGGGCGCCATACCGAGTCAAGGTGACAGTCGCTGTCATGTGGTGAGCCCCTGGTGGTCATGAAAATTCTTTGCTCCTGCTTGCTGTGATCCCCCAGGCGTTCACACATGCTGCTGGTGCCCAGCACTGGCCTTGATCACTCAGAACCATCAGTGAGTGCAAGCAGTGGTTGCCAGCCCCAATTGCCCCTCAGTGCTTCTCCACTCCCCCTGCTCCTGAGGGGTGATCGGGGCCCGACAGCTACCCCTCACACCTGCTGCTGGCGATGACCCCACTCTATGACCCCACTCTCACCCGCAACCAGCGCTGGAGCCGCTGCTGGTGCTGGCCGCAATTGCTCTGCATTGTTAGTGGGTGCGAGCAGGGGCTGGTGCCATCTGTGCAAGCGAGCTGTGCCAGCAGGAGTGGGGCTGCTTTCAGACAGGGGACCAGGGCCCAAGGCAGGAGGGGCTCGGTGAGGGCATGGAGAATGGGCCAAGTGCCCACCACAGCCTTGGGGCCCACAGTTCCTTTCAAGGTGCACGAATTTGTGCACTGGACCTTTAGTCTTGGTATAAGAAAAGAGGTTTTGGCAATTAAAAAGTACTGAATTTAAAACTCAATAGAGGAAGTGAAAAGTAGAATAAATACTACTGGATGATAGAGAAAGTCATTCAGGAGATCAGATGGAGGAACAATCTTGCAACATGGAACAAATTACAAAGAAATGGAAATTATGAGTGAGAAGATAAGAGGATGCTAAAGCTAGGAGATCTTATATCTGAATAATATTTGTTTCAGAAGGCAGGAGAAAAGAACAAATAGAGGAGAACCAATAAAGGAAGAAACAATAGAAGAAAACTTTTCTGAGCTAAAGAAAGACTTGAGCATTAACAAAAAAGGGTTCTTCAAATGCCCAGCAAGATTAATAATAGAAACAAGATACACACCTAGTCATCTCCTGGTGAAATTTCAGAACTTCAAAAAAAAAAAAAAGATAAATCCTAAAAACTTTCAGACATAAAACAATCAACAACAAAAACAGTTTACCTGAAAGAAAAAGAGAATCAGACTGGCACTGGAGGTCTCATTTGCAATGTGGAAAGCCCTAAGATAATCCCAACAGCTTCCAGGGGAAAAAACTCAGATCCAAGAATCTTGGCCAAAATGTTATTAAGTGTAAGAGTAGAAGACAGACATTTTCAGATCTCTAAGGTTCCATGTACCATTTCTCAGTAAACTATTCAAGAGTTAGTTTTAGATAAATAAAAATTAAATTTGAAAAAAAAAACCCCACACATCTCAAGATAGGGGAAGACAAAGAGCATATGAAACAGTGGAGAGCAATAGATCTAGTAAAATTTATAGTAAATAAATGATGATAAATTAATTTTTAGACTATGTTATACATTAAAAAGGATTTTTGAGAGAGAAGGCAGGGGGAAGATCCTTAGTAATAGGTTGAAATTAAAACTACAGATTATTTCAATTAAACTAGGATATGGGATGGAGAGGCTGATGTGGTTGGGAGGAAAGAGGTGATGAGCATGAGGAAATAAAAAGTGCTATAGGATTGTGCTGAGTTAAAGGGGGTCATATAACTATATAATTTTGGTATGTTGATAGCAAAGTATCTAATAGAAATAGAATATGAATTTAATTATAAATAGAAATATGAATTTCAATATTTCTATTATCCAGCAGCATTTATTCTACTTTTCAATTCCTGTATTGAGTTTTAAATTTAGTAAATATTAGTGAACTTGAGATGGATAGAAAAACTTCCAAATACCAGGAAGGGAAACATTTAATTTAAAACAGAAAAAAACTGGAAGGATACCTGTAATAGTAGAGACTTATGGGGTCAGGTAAGGAAGGTGGGATTTAGAGAAGTGAAGGGAGAACTTTCATCCCCCCCCCCCCCGCTTCTTTGTTCTTCTCTATGGGGATCCCTGTTCGTGGCGTCAGATATGGGGGGATGGCATTCTCTCTTCTTGTGACCACTGCAGAGAGAGACTACTTGAATAAAACTCAATGAGGTTTAAGGGAGATGAATAAAATAAGACTGAGACAGAAATAGAGGAAAGCTGGAACTGGGTGTGGCATCTGCTCTCTGATAGATGAACAGGGCCCAGAGCCAGTGCAGCAACTTTTATTTATAGCCAAATACCAGGAAGTCTTACTAAGGGTAAATAAAAGGGGGAATGCCCTAACCGGTTTGGCTCAGTGGATACAGCGTCGGCCTGCAGACTCAGGGGTCCCAGGTTCGATTCCGGTCAAGGGCATGTACCTTGGTTGTGGGCACATCCCCAGTGGGGGGTGTGCAGGAGGCAGCTGGTCGATGTTTTTCTCTCATCAATGTTTCTAACTCTCTATAAAAAACTCAAATATATATCTAAACTAATAAAAGCGAAATATTAAAATTAACCGTTTCTCCGAGACAGGGTAAGCCACGCCCACCAGCCAATCAGAGCGGCTGTATGCAAATTAGCCCAGCCAACATGGAGGCCGCCACTCACAAACCTGAGTAAATGGCAGTTTCCATTGCGGCAGGATCGAAAGTGAAGCTGCGGCTGCTCCACTTAAACTGGCTCTAGCGAAACAGATTTGAAACAATATAACAATCATAGAATCCTTCGGAGCTGAAGGAAAGAGCAGCCCGGGCCTAACCAGTAAAAGTAACAATTGTTTCATTATAGACACTGCGAGGTGAAGCAGAGGAGGCTTCGTTAGTTAGAAGGCCGCCTTAAAGGAACAGTGTATCAATTATAGAAGATAACCCCAGGCCTTAAAGGAACAGCATCAATTATAGAAGAAAACCCCCAGAAACCTGCGTCCAGCCAGCCTTGCTGGGATGTTGGGTCAATGGGAGCTGTGGGCAGCCTGAAAGCCCCTCACCCAGGCTGGTCAGGCACACCAGCAGGTGGACATCCCCCAAAGGGTCCCAGACTGAGAGAGGGCACAGGCCGGGCTGAGGGACCTCCTGAGTGCACAGAGCAGCTGCAGGGCGGGACAGCACAGGACCCAGGACCCGTGAGTGGGAAAGAGGCGGCAGGGTTGGAGGGCACCGGGAAGCAGGTAAGAGGTGGCAGGCGGTCGGCGGCCTGCTTGGCAGCTGTCCAGGCCCTTGGAGGGGCATCGGGGAGCGGGAAAGAGGTGGCAGGGGGTCAGTGGCCTGCTTGGTGGGCTTCCCAGGCCCTTTGCGGGGCACCGGGAAGCGGGTAAGAGGCAGCAAGGGGTCGGTGGCCTGATTGGTGGGCTTCCCAGGCCCTTTGCGGGGCATTGGGGAGTGGGTAAGAGGTGGCAGGGGGTCGGCGGCCTGCTTGG